>JAFBJW010000205.1:207699-425199 GCA_016785235.1 Pseudorhombus dupliciocellatus | reverse complement strand
AGCAGGTGGAGCCGCTGCTGCTTTACTATTCTGTGCTCGCGACCTCTTTGGGAATTCAGTTGTCACTAATCACAGTAAATCAAATTAAACGCAGACTCAAACCCGGGCGCTTTCCGTTCTGCTGCTCTTTTGTCCAATCTTCTGTCAGAGCTGGAGCCACCTAGCCACACACACACACACACACACACCAGGAGGCCTTTGCTTGCTGATCTATGTAGGACAAGCAGTGGGGTGTCTGAAGTAATAAATGAACAAGATGAATGTGGGGGATATGTTCATTTGAAAGCTCTTGTCACTGAGGGTTTGTCGTGTGGCTGCACAAAGGGCGGAGCCGTCCTGCCTGATTTGCTGTGGATTCAAACCGCGGCTAAATTGGAAACCGTGAATCACTCTGACACCGCTGGCGCAAGATGGATTACTCCAGTTAAAGGCTGCCTTTTCTTTGCTTTGGTCCTTTTTAAAGAAATCATACAAGAATTAATTTTTCTGACAGACGGCCGACCTGGGCAGTCAATGAAAGGAACGGCAGAAGGAGGGAGGGTCCAGGACGCTCTCTGCAGCACAATGGGCCTGGCGCAATATTTGATCAACTGTCTCAGGTCTAACAAGCCGTGCCAAACTACACCTGCTGGTGGAAAAAGATATGCCTTGGAGCAGGGCACTGGCTCCCTCAAGATGTTAAGGAAATAAGCGTTTGATGCTCACAATAGCCCGTCGGCACTGATCTCATCCAATCTCCAGCTCTTCAAGATTTGCAGGAGCGAACAATGGCTGCCTCTCCTCCCTGCGTAATCCATCTATAAATTACAACCCACACGGCTAAACGGAGCTTTTACACACTGAATCCAGCACAATACAAATGTCCTTCATACCAATGACACAGAGGATATTCATTCATGGTGCTGCTGGAAACTCTGCTGCACCGTCGGCTGGAGGATAACTCACTTGGACAGAGGTGTAAATTCATGTGCTCCCTCTATCTTTCTGTCTTTGAGCCTGAGCTGGAGTGTGTGAGTGTGTGTGTGTGTGTGTGTTTTCAGCCCGGCTGCAGCTCATTGCCCTGCAGTAATATCAGGCCTGGCAGACACCTGGGACCAGTGGTGTGGCCCCTCAGAGGAGGCAACCGCCTGGCAACTGGCCCTGATTACTTTCTCCACTCTCTGGAACTCAGCCCTGTATCTGCCATTAAGCAGCTCCACGCACTGTGATCCCAGCTCGACCGTGCCATTAACCCTGTACACAAAGGCTTGTTGACACACGCACACACACACACACCAGCAGCCTCCTGTGAGCGCGGGCTGTGCGGCTGGAAAATACGAAGCAAGACTGACATCTAGTGGCCAAGTTGGGCCACAGCAGGATGGGGGGGGGGGCTCACCATGAGCTCACTGCCGTCTCCCCAGTGACCCACATTTCAATATTCAACTCTCTAAATAGGTAATACATTAAATCTAAATAAATCATAGATTTTTGGGATGAATACAAAAATGAAATGTGCTGAAATTCTCCCCCCCCCCTCGCCAGGGGGCGCTGTTTCCAAACACGAGTTTCCTTTCAAATGAGACTATGAACAGGAAAATACTCGGCATGAATAACTAACCAGTTTACATTTACTTTCAATGAATGGATATCAATGGACGGACAGTTTAAAGGGACAATCTGAAATATCCTGAACATTTCCGCCAGCAGCAAACCAGTGAAAGCACTGTGTGTGCGTGACATGGTGCACAGTGTGCGCAGGAACGCGACCCCTCCTTCTCTGAAACATGCACATGATTTATGACTCCGCGTCTCCGCGTGCAGGAGCTTTGAAGTCTGAACACCGTCAGAGCTGCGGAGCGTCCACACACGAGCACGACTTCCCCGAGACAAGAGGAGACACCAGGGGACAGGCCAGCAGGTAAGACGTCCTTCAGGTCTGTCGACGATGAAAGTGAAAAGGAGGCTGTCACCTGTGTGTGTGAGTGGGTATGTGTGTGTGTGTGTGTGTGTGTGGCCCCGTGAACCTGAAGGTTGCTTTTGTCTCGGTGTTGAAACCTGACGACTGACAAACCGCAGGTGACACCGTCAGCTCCTCCTCCAGGAAGTTAACGTCTATGGTTTGTGTTCAGTCGACGGTAACTGAGAGCAGCGTATGCAGTAGGACGAAGAGCGAGATGATTTGCTCTGGTGTGGTATTGATTCACCTCACTCAGCTGACCTCTCACTTCTCGGCTCTCAATCTGCAGGTTTAGGGTCACACTGACAGATAATCCACAGGTTCGCTCAGCAGGAAACTAAAGGTGCTTCCTCTCCCGTCAGTCCCTAAGCATCCTCCAGGATGTGAGTGGCCGCCCGACGCCCTGTCATGGATCAGGTGCTTCCCGTCCACACCTCGGCGGCGGCTCCGCTGGACCCAGACAGCGAGGAGCTGCAGCTCAGGCTGGGCTCCTTCAGGAAACTGGGCTACTCCTCAGAAGAGGTCCGGTCCGCTCTGAGGAAGCTGGGCCGAGGCACAGACACCAACTCAGTGCTCGGGGAGCTGGTGAGGACCAGGACGGGCGCAGCGCCCTGCCGCCCTGCCGGAAACGATTGGCTCCAGCCTCCCAGCTGGGCCCTGCGAGCCAGAATCCCGACTCAGCCGGGCCCCCAGAAGAATTCAGAAACGCGACTGAGGCCGATCGTGATCGATGGCAGCAACGTGGCCATGAGGTAACCCTGAGAGGCGGGGCCAGTAGATCAGTAAGAGCCGGTGTCAGCGATAACATGTTCCAGACCGCCGCTCACCTCTGACCCTGAAACGAGCGCGTCCTCCTGGCCGTCTGTGGAACTGAGCGACGCCATCGGCCGCTTCCTGTACCAAGGACGGAATCACCCACTGTCTTAACTTGTATTCTCTGTTCCTGTCGCAAACTTGGAGGGCTTTTATTTTTACTTTAATCGTTTTATTTCTGCAGTGGCAGAGGAACCTGGTCGCCCTCAGTTCTCGCTGATTTCCACTTCCTGTTTGTGTCAAACACAGCAGGCTCACGCTGAGTCACTTTATGGACTTTATTGTTGTGGCGTTCCAACGCGTGGTCGCAGCACGTCCGGCACTCACACAATCAGGGGGCGGCGTCCACGTGTACTTCAAAGTACAATAACAAGTACTGTCAGTACATACAGCATCTGCGTCACGCCTCCACGCCGCGTGTTTCCATCTGAGGCGAGCTCAGAGTGTCAGTGTTTGGTTTATTCACAGAACAAATCTACAGTCTGTGCCGCACGGGAACTCACGTGCTCTATCACAAAAACACCTTGGTACAAAGCTGCGTCCCGCTCAGGACGAACAGAACAGCTGGACGTCCTCGTCATTCCCACGCCATCAGCAGTTTGTGGAAGGGCACAAAGGCGCCGCAGCCGGCTCTGCTGCAGAGAGCAAACAGAGAAAGTCAAAAGTGATTCACCTGAGCACCAACAGTCGCTCCTCACTCAGCTCAGTTACCATTCGAAGTAGCTGTGTCCCCTGTGGCTGCCGCCATGCAGCCCGTGGTCCGGCGTCTGCAGCTCCACGCCCAGGTGAAGCTCTGACTCCCCCTGCAGGTGGCCCAGGTAGCGGATCGTCCCCGTGCCGACGCGTCCAGACGGCAGCATGACCCTGACCCGGTGGCCCGGCTGCAGGTCCATGGGGGAGTGGGGGACAAAAGCCCGGTGGGGCCCGCAGGACGTCCTCCACGACCTCACGCTGAGGGAACAGGAAGTCAGTCACAAAGCTTGAAGTCGAGTCTACAGGACCGAAGGACGTCCTGTACCTGCTGACCGAGGAGGAGGAGGAGGAGGACGCCAGTCGTGAGCTTAGCGCCGTCGACGAAGATAAGAGACTGTCGGACAAAGTGCTCGTGCAGCCGTCTCCTCTCTCGCTCCCTCTGTGCACGTTCGTCCGTCCTGGGACACCTGTGCATGAGAGACAGCGCTGCAGGTCGTGACCTGAGTGAGAAGCTTCGTGTTTCTGCCATTTTACCTGAGCTCTCCTCAAACACCTCTCCTGGCTCTGCGTGGTCGCTCACCAACACGCCAGCTGAGGGGGTCAGCTGAGGGGGCACAGGGCTATCGTTAACGCCGTCATAAACACACACACACACACACACACACACACACACACCTGAGCACGGAGCTCCTCCTGTTTTCGCTGCAGCTCTGCAAACCTCCTCTCCCATGACGCCCTCTCACAGGCGACCCTGGTCTGCAGCGACAGGATGTCCCTCTCGGCTTTGGTCAGTCTCTGGTTCAGGCCGCTCGTGTGGGCGGGGCTGCCCGGGATGGCTCCCATGGCTTTGCCTTCAAAACCTGACAACGTGCACCAAAATAAGACGTTTATCTTTCCGAGGCCGATAAAAACGGCCTTTGTTTTCTTTGTTTACGTCTAGAAAAGTTCAAATGAAAGCGTCTCAGCACTGAACAACCTGTATCATCGTGTTGTGATTTGATTGACAGGCTGCCGCGGCCTCTCTCACCCCCAGGCTGCTTCGCCGGCCGGCGCTTGTTGGCGCCGTGCTGCTCCCTGGGCAGGAATCGGATGGCGTTGTACGGGCAGATCTGCGGGATTGACACACGCGTTGTAGTTACACTACTAAGTCCAACGTGTTGAAACTGCGTTAACATTTCACCACAAAAGACTCGTGCGCTCACCCAGAGGAAGCGGCAGGTGCACAGGATCCCCCTGAACGTCCACGTGACCACCGTCCACAGGACACACGCCGTCATGCTGGAGCATGACATCAGCTCAGGCTCCAGACGACGCAGCCCGACGCCGACCTTTGCCAGGAGCTCACCTGTCGGCCGTCCCACGTGAGCTCATGGCAAAATGGTGGCTCCCATTTCTGCTCCGTGGGCCTCGGCACCGGCCAGACGCTGCTAATGTGGCGCTGACGACTGCTGGGAAGGTAAGTCTGTGTAATCTTCTTAGTCGTGTCCAGGCTGCTTACTGTGGAGCGCACACACACCTCAGGCCACGCCCACAGCAGCTCCACTCACACTGTGTTCCACCGTGATGCAGGAGGCCAGCGGAGGCCAGCGGAGGCCAGCGCAATGTGCACCCAGTTCCTTTCCTCCAGGAGGCCACCTCGCAGCAAACAACGCTGGTGTTTTCCCAGCTGATGAGTCACATGACACAGCTTTTGGTTTCACAGTGAAACTGGGCGTCGAAATGAAACCTGAGCCCACACTTTCCATCTGTGTGAATCTGAACAGCCTCCGTGTCAGTGCGGTGCTCGTATGGAAGTGAAGAAAATGCCCTCACACGTGGCAACACACACACACACTGTGAAGCTTTGTAATATCTTAGAACAGAACGTTTTTATTCCTCCCCCACGGGGAGGCACTGTAAGTCAGGCTATACTTTGTCAAGTATATTTTAAATGTAGGTATATCTGGACCAAGGGCACGTATTACCAGGATACACATGTTTGTATTTCTATGCTACATATTTTGAAACAGGGGATTTCTCTGACCATACGCCACCATCTTAGGCCTCAGAGAATAGAGAGTAGTGTGAGTTTTGATGGGTGTGTGTGTGTGTGTGTGTCTACATACATCATGCAGACTGAGCCTCCTGGGTCCGATATTAGTCTTATTGTGAAACTCCAGGCCCAAATAAACAGTGTTCCCTGATTTATACTAGTTCCCATATCCTTCCATTTGTTTGTTTCCTCCAGCTGCCAAGAAGGGAGTAAAGATTTCTGTCACCGACATTGTGCAAGTGCCTTTTGTGTCGTGTCCAAGAATGCGACGTCCTCTGGGCCACAAAGGGCTGATTGTGGCGTGAGGGGCTGGTGGGCAGAGCGCGGGCTCTGGTTTCACATTGTGCTGAACAGAAACCCGAGGGTCTCACCTGCTCTCCCACAGGCTTAATCCACGGAGTTATTTTAGTAAATCTTTAATTGCAGGGTGCACAGTTTTAATTAAACTTTATCAAAGGAACCCAACACTGCGGCGCGTTGTCATCTAATCTCCTGTGGGAACGATTGCAGGGTATTGGGATCGTACTCATGTACTTTAACTTGCTGTTTATAAATACGCAAAACATTCACCAGATCAACGTCAAAATATCCCCCCCCCCACAGATCATCATCATCATCATGGAGTGTCAGCCATGTTCAGACCCACCCAGCAACAGCAGCCTGTTAGTCTCCTCCTCCTCTCCCCCTGTTATAGCTGAGCAGGTGAGAGTTTCCACTTATTACCTCGCCACTCCAGGGCTGCAGGGAGGAGAAGGGGGGAGGTGACGGAGAGAGAGAGAGCGAGAGAGAGCGAGGTCATTCACTTCAAACGCAGCTGACATCTTCGTGCAGAGGCCAAACCAGGTGAGTCGGTTTTGAATTATTAATTCTGTTTTAAATGGAGCAAAATGCAGCTCAGGTGTTTCTGAGAATGTGAGGGTGGGACGGGAGGAGAAATGTGTCCCCGCAGTGGACACTGCTGCTAACGTATATTCATTTAAATCTAAATATTTCCCGCTCACTTCAGGGAGCTTGTGATTCAGTTTTTCAGCTTTTCTCAGTGAGGCCTTAAAACAAGCAGATTGTTTCTGATCATGAACTAACTTCCAGGGAAAGATCAGTGTCTGCAGACGCCACGTGATCTTATCGTGGGTTGTGTCCCTCGCTGTGGACTGATCGACTTCATGTTTTAAATCTCTAACAAGAGCACATGTAAGTTGACGTCAGGGCCATAAACCCTCTTCATCGTGCAAACCATGGAGGAACTGTTGGGTCCGCTGCGGCGGGCTTGTGTTGTCGCTCAGTTTCCAGGGTGGGGAGCCCTGAGGAGAGGGGGGGAAAAACAAGGCTCCTGGCGCTCCTCCCTGGGGAACCGATTGAGGAACAAACACTTTTTAATTGTCTTCGCTGATTTGCGAACAGAGACACTTATCGTATAATTGCCGGTGACAGCATGACCTCACCGTGGGGGGGTCACCAGGCTCCAGGAGCTACAGATGTTCGGGAACAGGAAGTGCAGTCATTAAAGGATCAGTTTCAGCCAAACAATCAGAGGAGCAGTGACTCTGAGAGGGCAAACACTTAGGTTGTTGTGTCCTGCAGCTGCCCTGTGACGCTTGTTGTGTGTTCTACCTTAACATGTTTTATTACAGGCTGGACTAAGTGCCCCCACCCTTCTCTGCTTGTGACAATGGCCTCCGTCGCCGCGGCTAAAGAGACAGGTACGAGCACTGTTTGCTCAGGCTTTTAAAATCACACACACGCTCTCTTGTCAAGTTACATCAGTTTGTTTATCATGAATGTGTCTCATAAAGGACTCTGTCCAGCTTACACAACTCATTACCTCAGGCCTCTGTGTGTGTGTGTGTGTGTGCAGCGCAGGTGTTTCTGACAGGTGCTCTCATTACGTTAACCACCTTTGTGACTGTCGACTGATGCCCAGAGTAAATGATCATACACTTTATTTAATGGTTCACAGTCTGCAAACTGGGACCTCCTCCCCAGTGGACTAACCCATGACACACGCAAGTGGCCCCAGTTTAGTCCAAACCAGCTCCTCTGTGGCCACGCTAACGGCCACGCTAATAGTCACGCTAACAGCCATGCTAACGGCCACGTTAATAGTCACGCTAACGGGCTGTGTTTTGCCACAGTGGTAAAATAGATGCATGCTAACCCTTATGGCTATCCTCCATGCATCTGTTTAGCGGACGTAAAGCTCTGGAACTCGCTTCCTTCAGTATATTATTATTATTATTATTATTCATTTGGACGAGTTCAGATTTAATTCTCTTCTCATAACTTCACAGACAAGAAGTGAAGCTGCTGCTATCGAGGCTAAGTTATGAATATAAATTAAACTACACACTTGCACCTGCACTCAAAATCTCTTCCTCTCTTTTTTGATTACGTACAAACTCTGTAAAAAAGTTAATTATTTTTTAATCGTACATTTTGTCAAGAAGATCAGAGGTTTGAACGTACAGATGAATGAAATTAAATATTTTACTGGAGAGGAGAGAAGCCTGATCCCTCCCGTGTTCCCCGACTGCTCCCCAGGCCTCCTGCTCCTCCTGCTGGCAGAGTTAGTGTCAGGTCAGTGGAACACAACTGCTGCCATGACCAACGCCACCTCAACAAACAGCAGCACCACGGCCTCCACCTCCT
The DNA here is from genome assembly GCA_016785235.1 of Pseudorhombus dupliciocellatus. NCBI lineage: Eukaryota > Metazoa > Chordata > Actinopteri > Pleuronectiformes > Paralichthyidae > Pseudorhombus > Pseudorhombus dupliciocellatus. Next base: position 417,076 of record JAFBJW010000205.1, on the reverse strand, counting down.
ACTCCAGCATAAACACATCAAATGCTACAGCCCAGTCCCTGAACACCACCGCAGGACCCTCCACCTCCCAGGCCCCAAACACAACCTCAGGGGCCACGGTGATGACCTCACAGGGCGCAACGACCAGCATCAACAGCACCACCCAGCCCCTCACTGCTAGTGCAACCTCTGGGGGCCCAGCATCCAACACCACCCAATCCCTCACTGCTAGTGCAACCTCTGGGGGCCCAGCATCCAACACCACCCCGCCCTCCACAGCATCCACCTCTGGAGGAATGGCAATGGCTCACACCCAGTCACCCACCAACACCACCACCTCTGGAAGTGTTGCACTGCCCAGCACTCAGTCCTCCACAACATCCAACACATCTGGAGGTATTGCAAACCCATCACCACTTTCACCTCCGGAGTCACGGTGATCGTTGTCCCCCACACCCAACAACACAACAGCCACTGCACCTTCGGTATCGGTCGCTTCTAATCGTTTTCTTTCCCACTGCTGGTCCCACAGCGATGACCCAGTCCACCGTCACCTCCATGGCCTCAGGTGAGACCAGGTTCACTTCCCCTGTCAGATACTGAGACACTTCAACTCTCCGGTCTTAGTTTCTCCCATTTAAAGAAAAGAAGGTTATTGTTCTTCCATCTTTTTTCCACAGGTGGCATAAATGGAACCAATGGAACCACTGGCTCTGTGAGTAGAGACGGTCCTCCTCCGGACAGAGAAGTGTGTGTGTGTGTGTGGGTGTGTTGTCACCTCATGTCTGTCTCCTCTGTCTCAAACACAGATATCCTGTCCCTCCTTCAGCTGTAACTACTCGGACTGCTACAGGATGTACCGCAGTCAGAACGCCACCTCGTGTCCAGCTGACTGTTTCTGTCAGGTAGACAACCGACTCAACATGCATGGTCATGCACGGTCAGTGATGTTCATCCATGCACTCCCACCTGTGTCCTGTCAGCTGACCAGGCAGATGAACATGTGCTACACGGCTAGCTGCAGCTCCTCGTGTGCTGAGAGCTGCGTCAACGCCTCCCAGATCAACTGCACCGAGAAGTGCTGCAACTCCACAGGCTGCCTCGACAGCAGCTTTGCTGCCATGATGATCACCACGACCACGCGTGAGCTCCTCTCCCACATCTGTCTCCAGCCAATGTATTAGGTCTCGCAAGTCCTCGTTTCATTTCTCATAGTTTTGCTGTTCTTCACATTGTTTAGCAGTTGCAACCACGACGACAATGGCAACGACATCCAGCACAACTGCTGCCACCACGCCAGTAAAAAAAGTAAGGACTGACAGGACGAGCAGAGAGCTTCGAATCTTCTTCTTCTTCCAATCGTTTCATATTTTCAAGTCAAACGGTGTAAGCGTATTTCTGTATCTTTCAGGGAAACAAATGTCACACAGGTGTGTGTAAAGGCTCAAAGTGTTACACAAAGTTTAAAAGTGCAGCTCTCCAAACCTGCTCGTCCTCAGAGCTGCACTGTCAGGTGAGACCCGCAGGTTTAACACGTGATGTTGACATCATGCAGCCCCAGGAACTGCGACTGAATACTGAAGCATTCACAAAAATGAAAATTAGAAATCCAAATAGAAATATCTCGGCCTCACATTACGACGTTTGACCTCCCTGTCGTGCTCTCAGCTGAAGAAGGAGACAGTGGAGTCCACCCTCCGGTGGACGGCGGGCTGCATTTCCAACTGCTCTGACCAAACCACCTGCAAGGACTCCACGCCGCCCCAATGTCACCTGGAGTGCTGCAACGCCACCGCCACCTCCTCCTGCCTGTGGCTGAACGGAACGCTGAATGTGCCCTCGCTCGCCACAAGAGGCCCGTCTGTGCACACAGGACTGATTCCGTGCTTACTCTGCCTGCTCGCCCTCACCCTGACGCTGTGAGGGAGCCAGAGCGACCAGAGTTTTCTATAACTCGCCTCCAGAAATAAAGCAGGTTAAGGTTTACACCTCTTCATATATCTCAGTGATATTCATGTGTGATTGTTTATGGGATCATAGAACTGCAAAGCTAAGGTGTTGATTTGATTTCTTTTTAGTGTAAATTCCCTTTCATAGTTTAATCTGTTTAAAGACCAGTGGACATTTTACCTCAGTGGAAGAGTGCATCAGGAATACATTCAAAATCGTATCTTTCTAAAAAATGAATAGTACAACCCATTAAAACATTTTAATTGTAAATTAGAGAAATAATGTTTAATTTTCTTAACACTTTGTTTTAGCCATGACTCGTTACAGTAACCTTTTTTTTTTTAAAAAAAAAAAACATTTTTCCACACTCAGCTGATTTTGAATGTTGGGTGAGTGAGTGAGCCAAAGCACTGGAGTATTTTGCACTATGTTTATACTGAAACAAACGTCCCCTTCAATACTTCAAACTTTTGAAGCCATCGCCAGAGTAACGCAGAAAAGTCTCTATGCACTTTATCGAACTGGGGGCTGCCGTCAGCGGACTCACAACGAAATGTGCAATCCAGGACTTTTGAGCTACTATTAGACCTGAATCGTGATTTGGATGTGCACGTGGTGTAAAGAGTATCTATTTTGGCATAATGGTGTCATGTAAATGTTGAATGGAATCAGACTGGTGTCAGCATATTCTAGTTTGTGGCTGAAGAAATATATACACAATAAACTTTCACGTTCGGTGACTCTTGACTCTTGACAACGTCTTGATTGAATGTATTTATTAGGGGGACTGTAAGTGGATTAGTCCCCCTGAAGATCAGATCACCAGAACTCTTGAAAACCTTTTCATGCAGCTCGGTCAGAGACCTGATCCAGGTCTATTGTGGGACATAATCCTCTTGCTGAGGCCTGTTAATCCAGCCAATCCAAACCAAAGTGAGTCGATGACAGCCCCCCCCCTGCCGTGACGTCACAGTGGGTTCTGAATCAGTGCGTGGCAGAGACAGGCCGAGTGGGCCGGGCCGGGCCGGGCCGAGTGAGGAAGTAAGGAAGTGGGGGAGGACAGGGGTGCAACATCTGCTGCAGATGTGTGACACAGGGACTCATCACAGTCTGATCGAGGTTCAAGTGGAACAATCCTACGAGAGGGAGAGACCATGGACCAGTCCGTCGCTATTCAGGAAACTCTGGAGCGGGAAGAAAACTGCCTCCTAGTATCCTTCAGTGCTGCGGCTGAAACGGACGCTGGGTTCAACCCGCTCGGTTCTGTCGGGGAACGTCACAGTCCGCCGATCGAAGCTCTGTGACGCGGCTCACGTGCCTCGGGTTCAGCTGGAGAGGGTCTCAAGTGAAGACAGCGCGTGCACGAGCAGCTTCAGTTTGGGTGGAACTTCCCATGGATCCAGTCCAAGGTCTGTAGTTGGAGCTTTCTTCCACACGGGGGCAGCGTTGAGTCGCCGGCCGCTTTATAAAGTAACGTTAAAGCTATATGTGACGTCATGTCAACACGCTTCTTTAACGGGGACGATGGAGATCTGACCTGGAGTCAGATGTTATGATGTTTTATTTTGTGATGACAAAATCGTGGTTGCAGCGCATAGTTTAGTTGGTGAGCTGTTTGTAAAGTATGTCCACGTGTTAGTGAAGGGACCAGCAGGTCTGGTAAAAGGGAGTAAATACATCAAAACCTTTTTGTATTTAGTTACATGGCATCAACTAAAATTAGTTGACATTTGTCAAATGGAAACGGCCACAAATGAATCATAACATACATGCAGTGTCTAATTAAAAGATCTGGCTCCTGTGTGAAGGCTCCGATGTGGATTATATGTTGTACCTTGTACTCACTGTTTACTGTGTACTTGATATGTGCTTATTGTGCCACAAGTTATATTTCCATGCACAGTCATACAGAAATACACACAGTATTTCAGTCCAGCCTTAACTGTGGCCATGCCGTCCAGTGCGAGGTGGTGTCTCGCTCCGTCTCAGAGAGCAGGCTGCTGGGGCTGGTGGAGTCCTCCAGAGAACACGCGTGAGTCTCTGCACTGTCATTTGTCAAGAAGAGGAATTGCGTAACCCACCGCAACATGCAGGAGCTCTTTACTAATGAGTAGTATAAAATAAGAGAGCCTAATCTGAATCTTGTGTTTTGTAGAATCTTTATTTTCACTCATCGAAGGATGGCCATCACCGCTGAGGACGTGTCGCTGGAGGACGTCGTCCCCATCTCCCTCGACTTTGCAGTTGTGGAGAGTGAGCAGCTTCCACATGATTCACTCCAGCATTGTTCTTCTCTTCACAACGTGAAGCTCTGATGTGTGAATATGTGACCTGATGCTGTCACTCTGCTCCTCCTTTAGTTTCCTCCCCAGAGGAGCTGGCAGTGGTTGGTGCGTCTGTCCTCTTCTCTTAACTACAAATACGCTCAGATACATCACAGCTGAACACCTGTCTGGTTCCAGGGGCCGATACCAGAGTGAGAGTCAGCTACCAGGAAGAAGTGCTGGAGCTCAGACTTCCATTTGGGTCTCACTCGCGGCTCTTTCTCAGCGAGGTCAACAGAGCGTGGAGCGGTAGGTCAGCGCTCGCAGACTGAGGCGAGGAGGTTACGTAACATCCAGCCAGTCATCACTTTTGGTTCAGGGCCTCTAAAAACAACCATGGAGACCTGGGCAGTGTTTTCCATTTGACCCATGTGACAAACTTCAGTCCATCAGCTGATCAGCTTCTCCCGGAGACGTGCATCTTTTTTATTTCTTCCTTTTTTCAAAAATGCTTTGAGTCACTATGTGTAAGGTACAAATAACTTCCTCTAACAATGTTTGTATAAAACCCGCCCAGCCTGTCTTCAGTCGCCCGGGGGGGGGGGGGCGGGGGGGGACAAAAACAGAATTCCAGAGCCAGAAAAAAGTAAAATGTTTTATCTTGTGAGATTATGAGATTACTGTGAAATACTTGTTTTTTTTAGATTGTCAGTGTTAACGCCGGTGTATTTTTGTGAGACTGCAGTTGTCTCACAGCTGGCACTGATGGCTGCCAGAGGACGAAGGAGAGACAGGCAGGGAAAGAGGAGGGCGGAGCTGGAGGTGTGTGCGCTGGTTAGTTTATTTCTGTCAGACGCTTTTACTCAAAGGACGTATCACTTCCTCCTCCAGACTTCTGGACTTCTTTTTAACTTGTAATGTGAACAGAGGAGCTCGGTGGATGGGTTGACTGCCACTTGTCAGGGACGTGTCACTTTTGCCACTGGCTCTGTTCTGCACAGCGGAGGAATGGAGCGAGACCTGCGCGGCGGGCGTTTAACATTTTTCGTGGTCTGCTAAATGAGCTGCTGGGGCTTCTAACCCGCTGACGACTACAGTGATGGAAAGATTAGAGGACAAGGCTCCGGGTGTTGTCAAAAGGAAGAATATTCAAAATGGTAAAGGTAAAGTAGCATTTCCAGGAGAGTAGCAGAAACCTGATGTTTGGAAATGACAGCGATTCAGCTCCAGGCTGTCCCTGTGTCCTCGCTCTCATGTGTTTCAACTCATCCTGCCTTATGTTTCAGATGTCTGTAAGTCCCCCACACACGTGCCCACCTTCCAGTGGATCAACAAGTACCACAAAGCCACCAAAGGGCCCGGAGCTGTCAAACAGGCGCTCGCACCCCTCGGCACAACTTTCAGCAAACTCAACCAGCACAGGAAAACAGGTTTGTCGTCTCATGTCTGTTTGGGTGTTTGTCCAGAGTCCAGTGTGGCTGCAGCTGTATGTTCATCCGTGCAGTTGACGCGCTGCCTTGTCTCCATGGTGTTGTGTCATTGCATCATAGAAGTGTCACTGTGGCAGCTCCAAAGGAAAGCGTTCACCCCGGTCAGGGAGCTGCTGAGAGCTTTTCATCATGTATGTATCACGACATGCACGCGCGTCACTCAATGTTGCACCAGCGTGATGCTGTGCAGCCTGAGCCAGGCATGCACGCACGCAGGCAGCCGTGTGATTGACGTGCGTGAGTCGAGGCAGGTTAGCTCCGCCCTCCTCAGTAGCGTGGGCAGGTCTGGCTGGACTCGGTCCTCCTGCACAGAATGAGGTGCAGCGGCGCCGGGAGATGTCTGAGCCGGCCAGAGCCGATGGTATGAGACCCGTTCCAACACTTGCTGTTCATCTTCAGGAGCTTTCAGAACAAGAGTAAAGGACAGGGCCACTGCGGCGTGTACGTGTTAGCAGGCTAGCTCACCAGCTAACTCAGCTAGCTGGTAGTAGTTGCTGCTTCCGAGGCGCTAACTTTAGCCGGGTTAGCTTCAGGGCCAGGCTGGCTGGGTGACTCTCGTGCGCGGAATCTCGGTGGTTTCACTGCTCGTGTCAGGTGGAAGCTGTCCGTCACCTTAGAGCACCGAGCCGAGCTGTGCTAAATGCTAACACTGCTCGGTGCTGCATGAAGTTAGTGGCCGTTGCTGTGTGACACAACATGACACACCCGCTGTGGTAAGTGTTGGAGCTTCAGTGTTACACAGCGTGACACACACACACACACTCATTCATTCTTGAATCACACACTTGCGTCACGCCGTGGTCTGTTTCCACAGAGACACTCTCGCTAGCTGGCTCATCCTGTCAGCTAGCTTAGCCTGTTAGCCTCCAATCAGTTGTCTGCAAACTTTGATGAAGCCGCTCGGCACCGAGGTTCTGTCAATCACTGCGAGTGTTTCTACCGGAGGAGGAAAGGGCGCTGCTGAGGACCCGCAGTGGGAGACCCGCAGTGGGAGACCCGCAGTGGGACACCCGCAGTGGGACACCCGCTCCCCTGCTGCGGAGAAAAGTTAGTCACTGAACTTTGTTCAGTTTCGGGTGATTTGATACGGAAGAGACCGCCACCGGGACAGGGTTCGTGCTGACCTGAGATCAGCTGCAGAGAGAGAGATGCTTGTATTCAGAGTGATCACTGTAAACGCAGCCAACTATTGGTCAAACAATCCAAACTAAGGTGTAAAGTTAGACATGAGTGTCCTGTAACTCCAGGGCTCAGCCAGCACAAAGCTTTTACCTCAATGTCACACTAACATGCTTTTTTCTTTCGACTTTTATACCTGGAGCGTAATTTAAGTTACACCCTTCTAATGCCATTTCACAGTTTGCTGGGAGTTTTCACACACACACGAACACACACACACACACACACCCTCATTTCATACGAACACCAGGCGTTTTGAGTCAAAACTTCAAAAACTGTGTGATTAATGTGGCCGTTCAATGTACGGTGAAGATGAAAGAAAAAAAAAAGAGGAAACTGCAGTGGATGGTGCCATAACTTTTACAGAGTTGAACTCTGGCTGAGGGAGCAGCCAGCTGCAGCAGACAGGGCCCAGGCTGTCTCAGGCCTCACTGGCCTGTGAGCGCAGCTACTTGGGATGCACCAACTGTTACCAGGCCCCAAAGACCGGCTCTGTGGTTTGACCACAGCCCAGCCCTGACTTGGCACTTTGTTATGATCGACTTGTTAAGGTCTGTGGGCATGATTAGCTTAAATATATTCAACATGATGCATTTTAAAGAGTTTGAACGTGTTTGTCTTGGGCTGGGTTCCTCCTTTTGATGCTTAGGGCATTTTAACAACTTTAGTGGTTTTCAGACATGACCTGGTGGCAAATTGAAGTTCAGAAGTTAACTCGGAGTTTGCCCGTTGCTCATGTGTAACACTGCAGGAAGTTGACTGCACATCAGCAGCAGATCTGCAGACAGAGGCAGGAAGTGGCACAATGATTCTGCTGCGCTCAGTTTCCATGACAACACACCAGATGTGCTGGTGGTGACTCCTGCAGGGGATCTGCTGTCGCGTACCCTCAGACCTCTCCTGGTCATCGAGGCCAAGCTAACCATCTTTTCCTCTGCTTTCTCCTCACAGATATATCCGACAAAAAGGGAAGTTTAGAAAGGGAAATTGGTTCTAACAGCGGCGTGCAGAGGTCCAGATTGTGTCAGGCCCCGGAGAGGTGAGGCCCTCCTCATTCATTCTAATAATGTTGATGGACAGATCCCCAACAGCACACTGCAACTATCACATGTTTACCTCCAGTGTGTCTCCCAGGGTTTAGACTGGTTTGTGTTCTTTATGAGAACAGGAAGAACACATGTCCTTCCGTACACAGAGCTTGATTTGCATGGTGTTTATCTGTGAGCCGTCCTCTTCCCTCTGTGCCTCCATTACATCTCTGACTCGACTGATGAACGTGAGGCACTAATAGTGTTTGTCAGGACTCCAGAGAAGAGCTTTACCCAGCACGGCACCTGTGACTGTGCTGCATCGCGTGAAAGTCGCTTCCTATCGTTAGAGCCATGAACACAGTGTCAGAAGTTTAAAAGTATTATTTGAACAGGAACTGTTGACTGAACAGCAGCTTGTGAGGCGTTTGATTCAAACCTTAGTTGCTCATTAGTTAAATGTGAAAGTGCCTGCTGGCTTGATACACTCATTTAATAATTCAGAGAACAGAGTAAATACATGGTCTTTGAAGATGGAGATCATAGACTGTACATAGGTGGAGATCATAGAGAAGTTAGCACAACACCCCCCTGTGACATCACCCAGACTCCCCTGACCCCAGTGTCTGACTCTCTCTCTCTCTCTCTCTCTCCCTCCTCCTCTGGGGTCATGCAGTCAAGGCATCTCCAGTCGGGAGCACCGGGATGACCTGGTGCACTCCTCCAGCCACACCCCGTCAAACAAAGCTCAGATACTGACCATGCCTCAGTTCAACCTGCGCGACAACCTCATCCGGTGTGAGCTGCTGAAGAACGAGGACCTGTACACGTACCTGGAGAACTTCAGGTATGCGCCCCAGTTCTACCCCTGGTGGTCTGACGGTAGTTCCGGGAGCACGTTGAACATGGCTGGTTGATATTCCTGTAAATGCCGTTTTTGTTTGTCTTGACTTTAACTGCACTGCCTCCTGCTGTGAGACGTCCACCTCAGTTTCTGTCCTTATCAGAAACAGCACTTACATTCTGCTTTAGACCCAAAATGTAGAGGAAATCTTTGCTGGTTTGCAGATTTAAAAATAATGGCGTGAGAAAGCAGCAGTACCTGATTTTTGTTGAAACACAGCTTCAGCATTTATTTCCCAGGTAGCCCAGACAGGGCTATTAGGACCGAGAGCTCTGTGCAGCAAGGCGTGATGGTGGTCAGCACAAAGCAAAGAGTTCTTAGCGTTTCCTTGGTATTTCACTCTGGTCTCGCAGTATAAATCTCAGTGGGCTCGTTCTGTCCCACCATTTCACACAGTTTGTGTACTTGAGCAAGGAGCTGAAGTTCCAGGAGTTCGCTGAGCAGCATCGCACACCTCAGGTGCAGCCATAGAACCCCGCGGTGTTCTGGAAACATAGCACCAATTAACTCTGGGAACCTTTTATGGAACCTTTTTTTTGCCAGTCCTCTGTCAAATATCACAGAAGGTGAAGAAACACTTGTTTACACTCTGCATTCTCCCATTCTATCTCAGCTTTTTCCTCGGCACATACAATGTGAACGGCCAGGCGCCAAAGGAAAGCCTCGGTCCTTGGCTGAGCTGCACCGCGAAGCCCCCGGACATGTACTGCGTGGGGTAAGTGCGATCCACACACAGCCCTGAGACCTCAGGAACACATGGAGGAGAACACGCCCCCTCCCTCAGGTCCAGAGCTGTGCGCCCACACTTCACTCTCCTGCTTCAATATGAAAAACTCAGAGTTGAGTGAAGACTTCACATCCTAACTCCTGTTTGGCCCTCCTTGTAGTTTCCAGGAGCTGGATCTCAGCAAAGAGGCTTTCTTCTTTAACGACACCCCCAAAGAGCTGGAGTGGACCAAGGCTGTGTCCAAGGCCTTACATCCAGAAGCGAAGTATGCCTTAGTAAGTACATCTATTTTTTTCTTTTCTTTTCAAAGCCCAGTCTGCATCATTCTGCCTGTACTCCTGTGTTGACATGGAGACTATCTGTGAGGCCACGCTGGTCAGCATCTTGTTTGAAGATGTCTCTTCCCCTTATTTACTTTGATCGACTTCCGTCAGATCGCTGACTCGGGCTCGTCGTGTTCCTTCTCTCCCTCCTTTCCTTGAGACCTCGTACAGATGAATAAAGTGTCACTTCCCCATCAGGTGTCAGGGCTCTGCTCTGAGGAAATTAATGTTTTCACATTAGTGAGAGGGATGATCAAACTGTAGCTCCGTCTCTGTTTTCCTTGAGAGAATTCATAGGCGGGTCATAATGAATGTTCTGAACGATTCAATTTGTTTTGGTTCCAAGATGCAGAATAAAATATTAACCTTTATGAACGGATGCTTTGCGCTCTGCTTCAGGTGAAGTTGGTGCGTCTGGTGGGCATCATGCTGCTCTTTTATGTGAAGAAGGAGCACGCAGAGTTCATCTCTGATGTGGAGGCAGAGACTGTGGGCACTGGCATCATGGGAAGAATGGTAAGACTGGTTTTTATTCTGGATTTACAGGTGTATCATTTAGGTCTGGTAGCATTATTTAAACTTTGGGTTTATGCAGTGACTGTTCCTTTCTCTGATGATGAAATCCAGACGTGCATGAGTTTAGTGTCAGTGTGGTGGAAAAGATAAACACTGAAACGAGCTGAACCATTGCTGAGCTCCACCCCTCTCTTGGTTGCTCACGCACGGCTGCAGAGTAGCTTCTTCTCGTCTCTTGTGCAGACGTGCTCACTGAGCAGCCTCTGCAGCGTGCAGCAGATGGCAGGCCAGGGACCAGTCAGGGCTCCATCCTGTCCTGCTCGGTCTCTGCACCACTGGAGCAGTGTCAGACACGGAGCTGCATGCAGCCTCAGCTTGGTTTAAATTCCCGAATCAGAGCAGGAGTTTTGACGGCATTAATCTTCTCTTTTCCCACAGGGGAACAAGGGTGCTGTGGCAATCCGTTTTCACTTCCACAACTCCAGCATCTGTGTGGTTAACTCTCACTTAGCCGCCCACATCGAAGAATACGAGAGACGTAATCAAGACTACAAGGACATTTGCAGCCGTCTGCAGTTTCGACAGCTCGAGCCGACACAGACTCCGCTCACTATAATGAAGCATGAGTATGAAGCATCACTACGCTCAGTGTGGTTACTGCATGATTCATGGAGAAATCGGAGCATCACTTGGCGTTTTCTCTTTGTTTCGTCAGTGTGGTTTTATGGGTCGGAGACCTCAACTACAGAATCAGTGACCTTGACGTTTGCAATGTGAAGGAGCTCATTAGCAAGAAGGACTTTATCACGCTGCACAGTTACGATCAGGTACTGACCGTGGAATCCATCTCTTGTCTCTCTGTGTGTGTGTGTGTTCATGAGTGCTGACTCTTCCAAACTGTTTGGTCCTCAGCTCAAGAGGCAGATCGATGAGGAGGCTGTGTTTGTTGGTTTTGTGGAGGGCCAGATTGATTTCCAGCCCACCTACAAATATGACACCGGCTCTGACAAATGGGATACAAGGTAATGTCGTATAGCTTCAAGGACGCCATCCTTCAGTGGTGTGCTTACACTCCTAGTTCAAATCAGCTGTGCTGATCCTTTGAGAAGAGGCCGCTCCGAGGCAGCGGCAGCATCTTTGAGCCTGTGCTACAGCTACGATAAAACCACTCAATAAATAGCTCCAAAACAAGTAGAGCTTTTTCAAGAGGATACCAGAGCAGTAGATACACAACGAGAAATATTTGCAGGGGAAGTATTTTCACTGTTGCAATGTTGCCTCATCTTTCCTGATAAAAAGAGAAGTGGCTCCTTAAAGAAATAAGCAAACAACATTAGCTTTGAACTGGTGGCGTGAATCGGCATTGACCCATTGTTAAAGACTCAGTGTCTGTACTTTCTGTTCTCAGAGCAGAGGTCACAGCAGAGGTCATAGTTTACTTTGATCCTAAAAGGAGATGTCATGGACGAGGATTAACACGTTCATACTTGTGCATTCAGTGAAAAGTGTCGCGCGCCTGCCTGGTGTGACCGCGTCCTGTGGAGGGGGAAAAACATCAAGCAACAACTTTACCAGAGTCACATGGCCCTGAAGACCAGTGACCACAAACCAGTCAGTTCGCTACTTGAAATTGGGGTAAATTACTCTATTTTATACTTTATCTGCTTATTTGTCTCTGCAGTGCCCCTGATTGTTTCTTTGCCTCTGACCTGCTCTGTGTCCCTGCAGATCAAGAGAGTAAATAGTGAAGCCTATAAAAAGACATTTGAAGAGATTGTGCGCAATATTGACAAAATGGAGAATGAGTGCATTCCGTCTGTGACCCTGTCCAAGCAGGAGGTGAGTCTCTGTCAGTCAGGAGCTCTTTTATCTTTCTCATGCACTTAGTGCAACAAACTGCCTTCTCATTACGGCCCTGTAATGACATCAGTAAACCACAGCTAATGAAGTAGTGCATTGATTTCAGGCTTTGGGCTTATTGCGGGTATTTAAGGACACAGTGAAAAGCCATAGAGTCGTCTTTCCTTCTAATGCCACCCTATGAATCCTTCTCTCTTCTCTCAGTTCCACTTCAAGGACGTGAAGTTCATGCAGCACCAGGCAGAGACGCTGAGCCTCTTGAATGATGGGCAGGTCCCGTGTCAGTTTGAGTTCATCCAGAAGCCGAACGAGTCGACGTACTGCAAGGCCTGGCTCACAGCAAACCCCCCCAAAGGCTTCATCGCTCAGGGTGAGTCACACAAAGTCCCCGTTTCTCCCAGGAGCCACATCTCATCTTAATAAAGCAGCAACGTCGTGCCTTCAGGTGCAAGAGACGGTTGTCATGCTGCTTCATAAATCCTCAAAGAGCCCTGCCTCAGCATTTGTAGAAACCCCCGTAGAACATCATTCTCCTCTCAACACCCAGGTGCTTCTGTGGAGATTGACCTTGAGGTTTTTGTAAACCGCTCCACGGCGCCTGAGCTAAACTCTGGCAAGGAACAGATCGAAGACATCCTGGTGCTCCACCTGGAGCGTGGCAAGGACTACTTCATCCCAGTGACAGGAAACTACCTGCCCAGCTGCTACGGCTCATCCATCCAGGCGCTGTGTCAGCTGAGGGAGCCCATCCAGGACATGCCACGAGAGACGCTCCGTGATCTTGTGAGTGTGTCATCCTTTGACCTTTTTCAGATTTACATTTCACGCAGCCTCTGTGTTTGGACCTAACTGTTCCTCGCTGTATTTGTTCGGGACATTAGGCTGAGAGGTCTGGAGAAGAGAACGGGCCATGCACTGAAAAGCCTCTAGACATTCCTAAAGAGCTCTGGATGATGGTGGATCACTTGTTCCGGAATGCAATCAAACAGGTCGGCCTTCTGTTTCTGTGCTGTCGTCAAACTGTTCTTTTTGGGATGGTGATTTCTGTGGCTCTTTTGAGGACAAATTAAGCCAAATAAAAGCTTAGGAATGTTAACTGGAGTTGTGCCTGCCAGCTGAGCAGCTCGGTGGAGTTGCTTTAGGGAATTAACAGTAATTTATTAAATTGCTTTTGGGTCGTTTAAACGTGTTTGTACTCTAGATGTTAATCCATCCAAGTCCATTTTAGACCTGCTACCTGAAAACACAGACCCATGGGTTTTAGCTTCCATTTGCAGGAAGACATATTCCAGCAACCTGGCCTCCGGAGTGAATTTGCAGAAATCAGGGATTGCCTTGACACTGGCTTGCCGGATTCTCTTCGTATCCTTCAAAACAGTTCCCATCTGAACCTTAAGTGGGGAATAAAGCATCATCGGTAAATCAGAGAGTCGTAGTTCACTTACCCCTGCATTTCACTATGTGGTGAGTCTGCTCGGATTGACCTTAACTCGGTGCCGACCTGCAGCGGGGAGCAACCACTCGGTGGCAGAGGCCTTGCTTCTCTTCCTGGATGCTCTGCCCCAGCCTGTGGTCCCCTACTCCTTCTACCAGCAGTGCCTAGACAGCTGCTCCAACGCCGGCCAGTGTGAGAGAGTGAGTGAGACAGAACTGCAGGTTATCCCCTGGACATGGTTTGAACTGTAGTGTCAGTCTTTATTTGTGGTTTCATATTTTCTGTGCAGGTTATTTCCATGCTACCTCGGTGCCATCAAAACGTGTTCAACTACTTATCTGCCTTTCTGCGTGAGCTGTTAAAGAATTCTAACAACAATCGATTAGATGTCAACATCCTGGGTAAGAAAACCAAGCCGGCTGCTCATTCGTGAATTTTGCTTTGGGATTTAGTCAGCGTGTTGAATAAGAGAAGAGAAAGTAATGAATGGAGCCAGGAAAAGTCCAAATGAAATGGAAATCATGTTATTATTCAGCTCTGTTTATGACTCAGTGTTGTCAGTAAACTCTCCACAGCAGCCTGGTTCTTACATTCTGTCTTTTCATGACTTAAACCATGTAAATACCTGAAGATGGTGCATAGGGGTTTAAGAAAGGGGAACCTTTGTTTAACTTGGCGATACGAATCATTTATTTTCTTCTTGTAGCCACCATTTTCGCCTCCTTGCTCTTGAAGTCGCCTCAGAAGCAGGATCTCGCCGAAAAGAGGAAGACTCAGGAGTTCTTTCAGCACTTCCTGTCCCAGGGTTCCTCATAAGGGATGTCTCCACATGTCCTTCATATGCTGATGCTCAACACTAAATAAACAATGTACCGTTTAGCATTTGTAATGAACCATCCATGAAATGTACTAATGAGTTGTTATCTCTCAAATGGCCCTTTGTGTAGATATAATAGGATCACTTTTAAGAGACAGGTCTTATCTGAAATTAGTATGTTTCAAAGTCTGCTGATGGACAGTTTATTGTATTCAGTGGAGCATCTTTAGAGAGCTAATCATTTTTAATGTATCTATATTTAAAAAGGAGAGATAATTTGTATTTTGATGTTTCTGATTGCAACAGCACATTGTTTTCTGTATAAAAACAGTTGGAAACCAAAGTGTGGCACTGGTGAATAGGAATTTACAACTCATGCACTGACAGTGTGTTTCCAAACAAAAACCTGGTTTGTCATGAGCAGCTTTTGTTTCTGGGGAGAAATTATACTGTTAAATTTAGCAGTAAGGCCAATGATGTTGACACTGTATCAAAGAATAATGTCATACAGACAGACAGAGGAGAGTTTGCACTGACTCTTAATTTACAGTGCGCACATGTGTGCTGGAGGAGGCGAATTTGAACATCTGTCCCCATCTGCCCTACCGTTCAACTTCCAGTTGCGTTCAAAGACACTTTTTACGATGGGGAGAAGGAACATTCTCGACCACCCCGGAGGCTGAAAGGCACCGTTAGTGTATCGGCAATAAATTACTATCAGTAAGGGTTTTTTTAATCATTTATATGTCGATATAAAACACCACTGAGCTACATTCGCTGCTTGCAAATTTACAAATGTGTAGAAAATACTTGATGTTTAATTTCCCATAATTCATCTGGAATCGCTGGGAGTTCGTGACGCTGGGAGGTGGAACCGGGAGGGGAGACCAGAGTGAGCGAAACAGCCTCAGCGCAGGGACGAGCTTTCCAGCTCAGCTCAGGTAAACGGAGCCTCATGTCTGTGGCTTTTAGCCCGACTCTTTATCCCGGGATGGCCCGTTTCCTCCGCGGAGGAGACGGGTCACATCAGCTGTCGACTGTGAGCAGGCTAACGTCGCTAGCTTCCTAGCTAAAGCTGACACTGAGCTAAAACCGTTTGCTAGTTGCCTTAGCCCGCAAGCTAACATTCGTTTAGCTAACAAATGTGAGTCTGGAGCTTAAGACAAAACCGCGACTCGTACAGCAGCTCCACCCTTTAGCCCCGTAGCCTTTTAAAAGGCGAATAACGGAAGACGTGTGTAAAATAGACGCACAGCGAATGGTTTCGTGTCTGTGCCTAGCAGATAGCTAGCTGGGGGTATCCAAGATGTGTTCAGGGCAATAACGAGCAGCCCCTCGGTGACTCACATTAACATTTAATCAGACGTGTTCATGGACCAGGACCCGCGTGTCTGCCCTGCAGGGAACGAGCAGGGTCAGGTACCGAACAGTCGGTTGACAGGTACTGTGCCATCTGTAATAAGGGAGATGCTAACGAGATGAAATCATCGATCAGGGTGGTGTGTTCGCTGTCTCGTGACATGTGAAACTTCTCCATCCGGATGCGAGATGCCGCCAAACAGCGGCTCATCATCATTGCGTTTTAAATACAATACGTGACTCGACTAGAAGTGAGAATACACATGCATTTGCTTCCTGTCTGTGTGGAGGGGGCAGCTATGGAAACATGTCAGGTGTTCTGTGATGATGAACTCATACAGGTGATGTCACCGTCATTCTGTCCTCATCACTGTCATCATACATTTCTGAAGGTTGTAGTTATTATCTCGCTATGGGCAGAGAATGTCGCACACTCTATGAAAACATTCTATCAACAAATATGTTGCATCTTTGCTGTGTTGCAGTTGATGAGAATGACATAGTGGTAATTACTGATGGGCTTTTAATGCCTAGCTCTAAACACACCAATAACCCATTGGTCATTTTTCAGGCTGTAACCGAAAAACGTGCTGTCCTCCTTGCCACGGACCATGAGTGAGAATGGCCCTCAAACGGAGGCGCCCATGTACTTTGAGGTGGAGGTGGATCACCTGGGGCGGGACGACGAAGAAGAAGAAGATGACAAGATCGGCTTTGTCAAAGACGACCTGATCGCTGAGCCTTCGTCGTCATCTGGGCGAGTGTACGACCGCACCACCGTGCTCATAGAGCGGGACCCCATCCGGCTGGATGAGGAGGGTGAAGAGGAGCTTCACTGTGCAGGGGATGAAGATGGTGTCATCTTCCTAACAGAGGGGGAAGGCGATGAGGACGGCTCTATGGTATTCATGACGGACCCTGACGCCATGTCGCAGGGTTATGTGCACCACACCATTTCTGCTGACCAGATCCAGTTCACGATAAATCCAGGCTCGACGCCCATGCCACGCAATATAGAAGGGGCCACCCTCACCCTGCACTCTGAGTGCCCAGAGACAAAGCAGAGAGAGGTATGTCGAAATCACTGCATGAGATAGATTAAATGTGAACGTGCAGCTGAAAAGACACAATTCTCCTTGAATGCTTCCCACAGGGATTCTGTTCTGTTGGGATAAAAACAAATAATGAATGGTGCTATGCGGAGAGGGGGGGAATTAGACCTCAGCAGATCTGAACCTCTGACTGAATGTGCTCCTCTGGCTAACCGGAAGATGTTGTCCGTGATGGAGAGGAGAGCTGACAGCATCCTCCTCTTAGCAAGTAAACGCAGCGGGTCCAGCTCCAGCCCCCAGGAGTGAACTCTGAATCAGTTTGTTGATTCTGTTAATGTCTGTCACCCTCAGGTTAAGGCCCCAGGACACCACAGCCTCGAAAATAGGGCTAGTCACCATGAAGTTATAAAACCCTGTACTGACCCTGCTGACAGCCCTCCATTCTTTGGTTCAGTCCAATTCAGTCCAGTTTGCTGTTAATGTAGATATTACTAACCCTTTATTCCCCTTGTGGAAAGAAACCAAGTAGGAGTCGTCCATCTTGAGTTTGAGCTACAGGGTAACCTGTGGTACGAACCGCTGACACACCCTCAGGCTTGGTGTGATGTGTAAGATAAGTTGGAACTGTTATCGCTGGTTATTCATTCTGCTTGCTAATGGTCAACTGCTTTTTGCTCACTTGTTAAAACCCAGTGACCTTCCTCTGGTGAATGAATGATATTATGAAACAAACCAACGGCGTAACCGTTTCACACAGTGTTGGTCGTACCTCACGTCACCAATAACAAGCTGCACCAATGGTTTATGTTTTCACCAGGACTGCATCAACATGGCACTGCACTGAGTCAGAAGGAAAAGGTCAGATTCATGGTGATGAGTGCTCGGTCTGAACCCACCAGCCCAACTTAAACAAAACGCTGGTTTTTGGATTTGCTGCGTGCCTGTGTTCTTGGCTTTAATGCTTTAGTTGTCCTTAAACACTGTTCAGACAGTGACTGTGATGACTCTATTAGAGCTCATATTGTTCTGGTGGCTCCGTCTTGCTTTGTGTAGCGTTTTCCAGGAAATGGAATGGGCTGCATTTATTCACGCTGCCTCCGGGGTTGAGTGTGAGAGGAGAGCAGGAGCCATGGTGCTGTGAAGTCCGGTTTGATGGGATGTATTGCACTGGGGGTGAGACGGGTGGCTGAGTCAGTTGAAGTCCCCTGTGAAAGGTCAGGGCCACTCACTGTCTTTTTGAGATGAGGGTGGGGTTTTTTAAGAATCAGGGAATACTTTGTTTGGTAAAAAGTTTTCTTTTCCTCTTTCTCATTTCATTCTATTTTCAGTTTACAGTGTTTGATTAACGACCTTGACTTGGTCCCTCAGGTGAAGCGCTACCAGTGTATGTTTGAGGGGTGCACAAGGACGTACAGTACGGCGGGAAACCTGCGGACACACCAGAAGACTCACAGGGGCGAGTACACTTTTGTGTGTAACCAGCAGGGCTGTGGAAAGGCCTTCCTCACCTCTTACAGTCTCAAGATCCATGTGCGTGTTCACACCAAGGAGAAGCCGTTTGAGTGTGACGTGCAAGGCTGTGAGAAAGCCTTCAACACACTGTACAGGTGAGTCCGATTATAAAGTCACAGCAGGCTCCGCCCTGAAGTGACGTCACTGGACCATCTATCAGTATGTCGTCATGCTTCAATGTTTCATTTAGAATAGTTTTCATTCTGATCCAGGAACTATTTTTCAAGTATCTACACCCAGCGTGGGGACATTACATTGTTTAGATCCTGCAGTTTGTTTTTTTTTGCCAAAGGGATGTGTTTGCCATCTGAAACGATAAATCTTTTTTAAATTGAAATCTTCTGTGAGATGTGAGTTTGTTTCAGCAGATGAGTCTTAAACTGGCTACACTGGGCTCATGTGACACAGCAGATTTCGTGATGGAGTGTGGCAGTAGCAGCCGATGAGCAGAGCAATTCTGATAGCGCCATCGCAGAAACAAAAACCATCATTTTGATGTGTCTCTGTTTTGCTCAGTGCCACATCTGTCCTCTGTCCAGAGGATCTTTACCTTTTTAGATTTTGCTGAGTTCACATCAGTGCCCTGCGGTCCGTATTGGCTCTGTTGCCATGACAACATGTCCTGGGCTGAGCAGAGCCGTGCCACTGGCATCAAGTCCTTGTCAGAGGCTGTTACTTAGGGCAGCGAAGCAGCGGCACACGTGGGTCGACCGTCTTTCCAATGACGCTACTCCCCCTTGCCTGCAGGTCCTCTTATACAACTTTGCTCAGTCTTCACATCTGAATGGATTCTGTCGTCACTCGGCTGCTTTGTGAACTTATTACATTAAGTAGGAGCCATCTACACATGCTGTTTCCATCGCGGTTAAACGAAACACCCCTGATTGTCTGTGCAGACTCAAAGCACACCAGAGACTCCACACAGGCAAGACTTTCAACTGTGAATCGGAGGGATGCACAAAGTACTTTACCACACTCAGCGACCTGAGGAAGCACATCCGCACGCACACTGGGGAGAAGCCATTCCGGTGAGTGTTTCCATTATTACAACAGGATTAGCTCACCGCTGAGATGAAGCAGAGATGTGCATTCATTCTGAAGCTTGTTTTTACCATTTCTGTCCTCAGGTGTGACCATGACGGCTGTGGCAAAGCTTTTGCTGCAAGTCATCACCTAAGGACGCATGTACGGACTCACACAGGTACGTTTCAGTAATCATCAGTAATCTTGGTTGATCTTAGAGACATTTTTCAGCTGCGCTAAGGTTGGGAAGGTTGGGAAGCCCGAACAAACAGATTGTATTGTTTGTGAATGTAGATGAAAGAGCAGCAGTGTAAGGATGTGTTCAAAGAAAGCTTCAGGCTGAGGTCCACGTCTGTCTTCTTGTCTTTGTTCCGTGGTAATATTCAAATGAGGAAGAACTGACCCTTGTTTTGAATTGCACGTGAAATAGAACCTCAGGTGAAAACAAAAGTGAAACGAGACGCTGTCCTCCAGCTGTTTGTGTGCGTCCCCACTCATGCACATGCTGTCAATCAATAATCCCACAAGTCATAAAGGAGTCCGTTTGTTTGCTGATGCAGAGATAGTGGAAGTGTCAAGTTCTAGCCCTGGACCTGTTCAGCGTCTCATTCTCATTCTGTCCCCTCGGTCTCAATAGGGGAGAAGCCATTCAACTGTCCCAGTGACGGCTGTGAGAAGACTTTCAGCAGCCAGTACAGCCTGAAGAGTCACATCCGAGGCCACGACAAAGGACAGGCCTTCAGCGCCACCCTCTCTGAAGTGAGTCACCGCAGAGCAGCTTCTTCATTTTATCACATTGTCATTCTTGTTGTGTGTTCAAGTGTCACGTTCCACTGCATTCATGACTCATTGTCATTGGATATTAATTGTCATCATTTATTAAATCGTTTGCTAAACTGGGGATTTTTAGTTTTTACTTCAAGTGTAAGTGCATTCCTTTCCAGTTTCCCTCTGTCCTGTTTGCATGACTCAGCAGTGGCAACTTTAATTAGGAACTTTTCCTGTCCTTAATTACAGGATGCAAATCACTCGCTGTGCCTCAGTGACTTGAGCCTCATCTCCACAGACTCTGACCTGCGGGAGAACATCCAGAATGTAAGCGTGGAGAGGAAGATGTACAGCAGCTGTCAAGACGCTCGCTCACAGTTGCCAATTTCAGGACTCTAACACTCTGAAAAGTATTTTAAAGTATTTCAATATTTTCACAGGCTCAAAATTTGGACCTTAACAACGTGACGCCTGTGAAAATCTTTGAACTCATGTTCCAGAGTCCTGAGAATAGTGTCAGCCAAGACGATCCCCACCACAAGGGTGAGAGCGTTTTTACAACACCCTTCAGTTGAAATGACATCCGAGGTGCTTGTGCTGAAGGAGCTTTTCTTTCCTTCCTCAGAGACTCTTGTGGAAACCTCTCCACAAGCTGGAGCAGCGGACGCCTCGGCTCTCATCTCTTTCTCTGTCCATCCTCCCTCCTCATCACCCTGTTCCCACGCAGCCGCTGACATTGAGGCTTATTCCCAGCTCGGCAAGAGTTCTTTCTCTCAGGCCTCCACCTCTGCGTCTGTCACCGCTGCTGTCGGCTCTGCAAAACCTTTCATGCAATTACCCGGGTCCCAGCAGGGCACCGACGTGCCCGCCCAGGCTACTGGCCCTGCACCAAACCCTGCTCCGACGCAGCACTTCATGGCACTGCCCGCCACGTTCCTGCAGACGGACGGCGTCGCTCAGACCGCTCCCCTGCCGCCGCCCCACTCTGCTCCTCATGCGGCGGCTCCAGCACTGACCGCTGCTGCGCCTGTTGTTGCGGCCACCGCCACGGACGCTCTGGCTGCTGTGGCTCAACCGGTGCCTTTGGCAAACAACCCTGTCCCCAACTCGAGCCCCGGCCTGGCTCCCGGCCTGACTCCCGCCCCGGCCACCATCACCATAGCACCCACCCAGAATCTGCTGCAGCCCAGCTTGGTCATGTCCGACCAGAACCTCCAGTGGATCCTCAGCAGTGCTGCCAGCAGCCAGCAGAGCCCAGAGCAGGCTGTGAGTAGTACTACAGATGAATTTGAAACAACTTCATCAATCTTTAATATTTCCCCAGATGTTTTTTTTTTTATATCTGCTTGAATTATTTTGTCCACAGTCACAGAAAGGAGGTCCAAAAGTGGAGAAGGTTTTCTTCACGACAGCCATACCAGTCGGAGGGAATGCTGGTGAGTGTTTTAACTGATTAAGATACTAACTCTGATTGAAAACTAAATTACCCAGCTCTCCCCTTTTCTTTGAGGTTAGGAAGGTAAATGCTTTTTTCTGGGTGTGTTTCAGGGAGCTCAGTCCAGCAGATCGGCCTCAGCCTCCCTGTCATCATCATCAAACAGGAGGAATCCTGCCAGTGCCAGTGTGCCTGCAGGGACTCTGCTAAAGACAAGGGTTCACAGAGTGCCTCCTCCACTGGTTCAGCCTCAGC
The DNA here is from genome assembly GCA_016785235.1 of Pseudorhombus dupliciocellatus. Lineage (NCBI taxonomy): Eukaryota > Metazoa > Chordata > Actinopteri > Pleuronectiformes > Paralichthyidae > Pseudorhombus > Pseudorhombus dupliciocellatus. The sequence continues at coordinate 395,200 of JAFBJW010000205.1, read as the reverse complement.
GCCGCAGCAGGCGCCAGAGCCGCCGCCGCCGCCGCCGCCCGAGCCGCCGCGCCCTCCGTCCCCCTCGTGCTGTCTCACCAAGTCTTCCTCCTCGGTGGGTGAGGCGAGCTTGGCGGCCGCCTCCTCTTCATCGCCGGCCTCGGCTCAGACTTTCTCCACTTCCACCCCTCTGAGCAACATGGACGTCTCAGACTTCCTGTCCCTGCAGAGCCCCGGGACAACTGCCAACATTGAGGCGCTGCTGCTGGTCGCCGATGAATTCAACATGGCCACTGACGGCAATCCTTAACAGAGCTGCCTTCTGGGTCTGGCACCGCGTGTTTTTCTGTTGCACCCACTCACCCACATCTCCAGTGACGCGTGCAGTGCGTTCCGTTCTGTATGGCATTGTGCAACATATATATGAATATATACACAAACTCTGGTGAGACATCACGCTAGTTGCATTTTTAGACACAGTGCTTATTGAGATTTAGCAAAGCGAATGCTAACGAGTGCAGGGAAAAAGCAGTAGACATAATCAGTCTGTACATAATGACCCCGAGTGTTGTTGTCCGTGCACTGGCTCCAAGGTCTCCCACCGGGCAGGAAAACAAACGTGTCTGTATATCCTTGTACTGTACTACAGGTCCCTAACAAACGCTTCACGCTGGGATGCAACTGCCCAGAATGCACTGTCTGTCAGAAGAAACTGCGGTGATGTCGTCGAGCATTGCTCCCTCGCTAGTCTTGATGAGGATTCTGTCTGCTTCTGCAGCTGAGGGGAGAACCTGTGCTCAGATCTGCCTGTGGCTTCAAGTGAAATCAACACATCAAAAAGTTGCCTCTAACTTAAAGTTAATTTAAATGTGTTCATGTTAATTTATTTAAATGCCTGATTCGTTCATGTAATACTGTTGTTTTCACCATAGCAGAATAATCTATTAATTTATTTCAATCCTTGGTCGTGTTTTGAAAGTGTTTGTTACTGAGTTGTATTGGGTTTGGAGGAGCGAGGCACCGGCGGGCGGCGCAGGGCGAAGCGGGCGACCCTCTGGGATCTGCTTGTCTGCAGAAGATGTCCACAGACATCCCATGTTCTACAGGGCCGTGGCCCTCTCAGGGGCGCATCACGTCATAAATGATCCTGACCCTCGCTCAGACTTGCGGTAGCCCGACGTTCTTTGCTGCACTCTTCCCTGTTACTTGCACACTGACTTGTAAAGTGAGTAATGCGAGGTGCGGCACCACTGCAGACTTTTTGTACACAACTGCTGTAAAGTAGCATTGAAAAAGATGGTGTCCTGGCGACAGTGTATATACAGTAGATTTTAGTGTAAAACATCTTTGACAAACTTGTAGATTATTCTAGAATTTGTATTTTTGTATAGACTTTTGAATTACTAACTAATTACTAAGTGTGAAGATAATTGTACCCCCCCCCGTCACATTCATGCAGAATACTGTGTTTGCTGTAGGTTTCTGTACAGCCCCCAGTTAGAGGATAGTTTAACAGCACTGGGACATAATGCAATGGCGATAGAGCGAAGGCCTTACGTTAACTCTTCTGTACCTCCTTGCCTTGACAGTCTGATACTGATCCGACACGCTCCTCTTCACCGGGGCTCAGGAGACCTGCGTCCAAGAGGTCACACGGAGGCAAACCCCTGAGACAGGAAGCTTTGAGTGGCATCATTTTCCAGTTGTAATGTTGTGGATATGCAGCATTTAATAGATTATACACACACACACACGGCAGGTGACGTGATTCTGTGTTTGATTTCCAGGTTGTGGGATCAAAAGTGACATTTATATCTGGCCTTGTAGTTTCCCTAAAATTGGCAGGAGTGGAGCTTTCCCATGATGCACCTGTTAGCTGTGTTCTGATCCATTCCACATATGCAGTACTCGCTGTCAGGAGCATCTCTGTGGACTCACCAGGCGTTTAATGACATTACTGCCATGCATACAGTGAACACAACTATGCAATAACACGTGGCATTAGCAAGTCTAAATACTGACTCCTATGACAAAAGTTAATATATTTCTCCCACCACGGTGAAGTTGTCATGCTACTCCATTCTACTGCGTTCCAGATGTGGGCTGGTGCCGACTTTGCAGTGCGTAGTTCAGGTTGCACCAGTTAGAACCTTGTTCCTGTGTCTGGTTTGAAAACTGGATTTGTTTGATGAAGCTCCTCGTGAATGAATGATTCTGTTTTAGGAATTGTCTGGGGTTTTCTTTTTTCTTTGGTCAAATGTAAGCAGCGTTTCCTTTTTCCACATTTTATGGGTACATGTTTCTGTCAGGCTCACTCCATTTTACGTGATCATCTCAGCCTTTCACACATTTCAGACGAGACATTTGTTGTTTGTTGGCAGATTGCTCATGGTGACATTTGTTTGGAAGCAGATGGTTTGTTCACAAATGTAAAACCACAGTGGGTTTTTCTTCTTTGGAAACTTTCCAAATGGGCAATATATAGAAAACAGACGGAGAGGAAACGATATGCTTCCAAAGGAATGTCTCGACACCCAAAGAGTGAAGAACCAGGAAGGATTTGTATTTTTTTAAAAGAATGTATAATTTGAAAATGTTTGCTTATGCTTGTTTCATATAAAGTAATATTAACTTTCTGAACTGAGAGCAATATAATACTAATAAAACATTATCCTTGTCACTGTACTTTTTCACTCTTTATTATGATGCCGTTAAGAACATGCTTTTCCTCCTCTGGTCACTTCTGCGATGGCAGCGTCACATCCTGGAGAGATTTCCTCTGTGGGAGATAAATGAGGCTCTGAATAAAAACCCTCCCCTGCAGCTTCAGCGTGAAAACCAGGCTCTCACCAGCAGAACGTGGCTGAGGTCCTTCAGGTCGTTCAGGACTCTCTCACACACGTTCATCCTCTCAGACAAGGTCACCAGTCTGCTGCTGACCTCCTCCAGCTGTGAAGGGACAGGGCGCCAGTTCTCATGGCCGCAGATCCAAAGATGAACGTGTGAGATTTAAACTGACCTGTTCCACAGGTGGAACGCCATCGTCAGCCCTCGCTGTCAGCTGATCTGCTGCAGGGTCTGGAAACGTTTCACACAGACACTTGGAGATGTTGATGAATGTCACAAACGAGCTGAGAAAGGTTTTACTGATTACCTGTGTCAGAAGCCATGACAGCGGACACGTTGGCTCAAACACAGTTCAGCTCTGGCTGTTTTCTATCAGGCGCTCGCAGGTGATGCCAGTGTGTCTAATGAAGGGGGCGGGGCACGACCTTTCCAGATGATCTGTCAATGATCACACAGGACATGCAAGACAAGACCCGACCGATCAAGACTGATGGAATTAGTGGGAGCTGAAGTAAAAGTAGAACTAGTACTACTAGGAGTTGCAGTAGTTGGAGTATCATTCTTCTTTCATGTATTAATTGCATTGTTCATAATAATAATAATAGCAATATATTTTTATATTCTATACATATAGATATATATCTATCTATATATAGTTTCAGTGCGGGCTGCTGTCCCTTTAAGATGCGTCATGTGTTGTTTAGGGGCGTACCCGGAAGTGTTCGTCAGTCTCCAGCACGCTGCTCGTGTGTGAAGCCACTCTCCCTCGCTGTCGCTCTGAGGAAGTGTGTGTGCGTGTGTGTGTGTGTGTTTTATGAGGTGTGTGCGCAGCGTGGCTGCGCGGCGCCTCTCAGCGGACATGTGCAAAGAGCTGCGGACCAAAGTGCTGCGGCTCCTGCCGCCGACCCCCAGCGGGCCCGCGGTGCACGAGGAGCCGCCAGGTGAGTGCGTCACAGCCGGAGAACCACGGGGAACACGTGGCTCTGTCGTCAACATGACAGCGTGTTACATCAGATTCCTGCTTTTCCTGTTGTGATGGGGACCCGCCCACTCCACCCCCTCGTATGACGTCAGTGGTGGACAGTTGAGAGCTCATGGAAATGTAAAGAACCAAACTATAAGAAACTATTTCAAATCATCAGACAGCATCAGAACAACAATGTAGCCGTAAACATAAATATGACCCTGTGGGCGTCAAGGTCACCGCGGTTCAGTCGTCAGTCACTTCCTCTTCTTTCATCATAAGAACCAACTGGATTCATGATTCCACTTCTCCAGTGGCGTGATCAGGGCCACATTCAATTCTGTTTTTGTGCCTCCACGCTGTTGGCGGAGACATTTTCTTTTCGGCTCCGTACGTCCGTCCCATTCCGGCACAAAGCCACTTGACTTTGATCATCAAAGGCCTCAAAAGTATTAGAATGCTTTAGCACTGCTCGAGGGACGGTCTGTAACTGTGGTACAACCGTCCACTTAGACGCAAAGACCAGTGGGTTTTGGGGGCTGAAGGTCACTGTGGGCGTGGCCTCATTACCTTTGATCTGCAGATGGTGCCGACATCCTGAAGCACACGGCGGAGGCCCTGAAGGAGGGTCAGGTTGTTGCCGTGCCCACGGACACCATCTACGGCCTGGCCTGTCTGGCTCAGAACTCCGAGGCGGTCAGAAAAACGTACGACATCAAGGGGAGGAACGGACACAAGCCGCTCGCCATCTGCGTGGGAGAGATTCAGGACATCTACGAGTAAGTGAGAGGAAGCCGCCCATCTTTGTTTCAGCTCGGCCTGACCCCGTTCTCGTGTGGCCAGGTACTGTCAGGTGAGCGTGAAGGAGGAGCTGCTGGGGGAGCTGCTGCCCGGGCCCGTCACTCTGGTGTTCCAAAGATCTGAAACGCTGAACGAAGACCTCAACCCCTTCACCTCAGTGAGTTCACTCCCACACATGAGTGATGAGACGCCAACTGTAACTGAAGTTTAGAAATCCTTCATTTCATTTAAGAAAGGACATTTATATATTGTTTGTTGTGTTGGTTGAGAAATACACGGGAGGAGGACCTTGAAAAAGTAATTGCAATATTAAGGAAAGAAAATCGCAATGCGCTTATTTTCCTGAATCGTTCCCACGTGTGTGGATCTTTGGGAACATGTTTTGCTAACGGGTATCCGCCGTCCCGCAGCTCGTTGGCGTGCGCATCCCAGACCACGCCTTCCTGAGGCGTCTGTGCCAGATGTGCGGGGAGCCGCTGGCGCTCACCAGCGCCAACATCAGCGCACAGAGCAGCACTCTGGAAGTGCACGTAAGTGGAGAGCATGATGTTTCCCAGCAACACCCCTCAGGTCGACTGACTGGCTCGTGACTGCTGCTTTAACTCTGAAGGAGTTCCAGGAGCTTTGGCCCAGACTCGCCGTGGTGGTGGATGGCGGTCCGATCCCAGACCAGAGCCGGCTTGGATCCACCGTGGTCGACTTGTCGGTGCTCGGGAAATATCGCATCATCAGGCCCGGCTGGTGAGTTGCGCTACGCGGTGACACCAGACTTACGTTCTCAAATCTGCAAGTAACATCAGACTAAGTGACGAATAATGAGTAATGTCAGAATGTTGGATGGCAGCCGGCGCATCCGATGAGGCCCTGTGTCATTCGGTTGTGTAACATTGATCCTGCGTGACGGGACGTCTCCAGTTCCACCCTCACAGCTGCGTTCCGTCATCGTTCCCGTGTCTCATGTGTGACGGTCAAATCGTTGAGCGAATCGGACCATGGAAGAGAAATGATGGTGGAAGCTTGTCCACTCTCTCTAAATCATCCTCCCTAACCTGATGAAGTCGTCTGACCTCTGACCTCTGTGGCTCAGACACATGAGTTGTGTGTTCAGTGTGTGCTTCTGTGTTCCAGCGCCCTGTCCTCTACGCTCGATGTGCTGGAGCGCAAATATGGACTGTCAGCGGACGCGGACTGATGACCTTTGACCTCTCAACACTCCACAACGCGCTCGGGGCTTCCTCAGGAAACAAGCAAGGCTTTTTTCTATTTTTGTATTCACACAGACTAAAACATGGGAACAAGGCCGATGGCTGCGGCGGCTTTAAAGTCTGGGGTTCGTTTTTCCTTTGATGCTTTGATGCTTTGCCTTGTGGCGCCTATCAACTGTCATTGTGTGTTCAAGTTGTGAAGCATTTATCAGGAAGGATTGGGAATGTGGCCCAATGTGACTCTGTGTGGTATTTGCATTGTGATCGCGGTCACATGACGAGATGAACGGGATTATCTGAAACGCTCAGTTCACACCTGTCAGTTGATTCCTGAGCCCTCTGCTCGGCCACAGTTACTGGGTTTTCTTTACTGTCACAGCTTCAAATGCATTTGTACGTTTGATGCTGGGGGGGCGTGGTCAGGGGGCGTGGTCGAGCAGACGGAGCATCCATGTTTAGAGACTAACGCCTGGTCGGTAAACCTCAGGGCGATGACTCGTTTGTAAAGAAGTGCCACAATAAACCCTCAGTCTCATTCACAAGAAGCTCTTGATGTGAATGTTTGTTTCTTGGTGGCCTCTGGAATCTCTTTCTTCTCCAGGGTCATTGTAAATCCCACAAATCCACATCGCAGAGTTTTTTTATTCAAACTGAACTGTCACCACCTCCAACCTCTGATTCTGGCGTTTTGGACCCAGTCAGTGTGACCAGGGTTAGGGTTAGGGTCACAGAGCAGGCGGAGACAAACTTCTGACAACTCTGTTTTATTTGTTTTATTTCAGCTCATCCACATTAACCCGTAGCTTTGGTTTCAGCCGCCCCTTCATGTTTCTAGTTTCAACGCCTCTGACGTACTTTTGTGATTGTGATCGATTCTGTTGAACTGGAGAGAGAGGGGGAGGGGGGGGGAGTGGAGCGACACGTAGTTTTTACACTGAAATATGTAAAAACACCAGATCAGCAGATCAGCGTTCACAAACTACTATTAACACAAACTCCTGAATCCAGCATGGTTCAAACGTCAAAGCGTCGGGGGGGGTCGCAGCACGGAGGGTCCCACCCACACTCATGTCCAACCAATCAGCCGTCAGTCAGGACGTTTCACTCATCAAACAGCGAATTCAAAACCAAAGTGAGAACATGTCCACGCAGCGGCCGGCCACTAGGGGGGGGGTCCATCTTTAACTCTTTAAATGTCTCTGATCTCATGCTGTTTCCTGTGGGCGGGCTCACACGAGCCACTGCTCCTTCTCTTTGTTGAACTGCTCCGCCCAGCGCCGGGTCAGCTCCAGGTAGTGGGCGGGTCCGTGGGGCTGGTAGTCCAGGTACACGCGGGTCACTGTTTTTTTCGGCACGGCCCTCTCTATCTGCGTCCCCTCGTGCCATTCGTTGAACGACGTGATGGTGACCATCTCGGGCCGGACGTTGAGCGCCGCCTGCAGGGCCGTCTCGTAGTAGCGGCCGTTCACCCTGTTGCGCGTGTTGTGGTTGTTCCACGGCCGGATGCTGGTGTCGATGTACCCGGGCCCCACGCTGGGGATGAACAGGAGGTGGTTGCCGTCGCAGAAAGCTTTGATGGCCTTCCAGTTCTGGTGCGACGAGCCGAACGAGAAGCCGTTGGAGGCGAAGTACGTGTACATGCCGTCGAAGCCGCCCGCCAGGATGTCGTGCTTGTGGCGCTCGTCCACGATCAGGGCGATGAAAACGGAGTCGTAGGCGGAGCCGCGGACGCTGTGGGAGCCGGTGGGAGTCAGGAGCTCCGACCAGGCCTCTGGAGGCGTCAGGTACGAGTCGTAGATGTAGAACAGAGGCAGACTCCTCCCGGTGCTGGAGGTGAACCTGTAGAACGCTCCGTGGTCGCCGTACCTGCGCAGAGGAGACAGACAGAGATTACTCTGCAAACGTTTGTGTTCCACGCTTCTTCTATGGAGTGAAGTCGATCTAAATGGATTTAACAGCAGCGTGAGGACACCGAGAAAGAGACAACTTTGACCAGGGGGTCATTTCACATCGCCCTTTTTTTCCTTGACATCATGAGAAAGGCTGCCTTGACATGTTTGTGCTGCACGCGGCTCCTACCTGTCCATGATGTACTTGACGTTGTCGTGCACGCTCTGGTCGTTCCGGCCTCGGTACGGCTGGATGTGAAATGTAACCTGGGAAGAGATGCATCATATCAGCGTCATTACAGTAATGCTGCAGTGACCTTTATTGACAACATGTCAGCAGTGGGGGGGGGGGGTAAGAAAGGGGGGGGGGGGGGGGGGGGGGGGGGGGGGCGATGGCCCCAAAGTGACGTGGACACGAAGCGCTGAGTGTTTAAGGCCACTCTGAATCATGCATGGAACCCTTTTCTTCAACAACGAGAAGGAAAAAGGCTTTTTTAATCTAATGGATGTGAGCCGTCGTCAGAGGAGGTGACACGGGGTTTAACATGTCCCAGCATGCATTGCTTTACGGTTTCTGTCACGTGCTGATGTTTCACTGCTCGCGCTTCAGTTTCAATGAGCTCTATGACGATAACAAGGGCTGGCAGCTGAGACTGATCCTGATTGGTCCTGGATCCTGTGACCTCTGTACTGACCCTGAGAGATAACACGATGTAAAGTCACATGCTCATCAGATAGCTGTGGGAGGGGGCGGGGCCATGGGCTCATTTTAAGTTACTCTGCGGTCATTGAGACGTAAATGAGGCAGGAGTCCCGTTTGAATCCCTCACCAGCCAGCGAGGCTCATGCTGAGCAGAATGATGGATTTCTACAGGACTGAGCTTCTTCTCCATCCCACTGTCAGTTCCAGTCTGCGGACGTGGACAGAGGACAGAGGTCTGCGCGTCTGCAGACGAGGAAGCAGGCGCCCAGGGGCCACGTTTCCCCGTGTACATCTAACGACGTGGCCTACTTACTGGATGGAAACTGTCCAGCCCCTCGGGGGGCAAAAACGGAGTCATGGGACTCGTGATCCGCCCCCTCCCTCCCCTGAGCACAGAGACTATTTCAGCGCCTCTTCACGCCGAGGTGGGGCGGCGATGTGATCTGTGTGTGTGGGTGCTGCTGAAACCCTGCTCAACTTATATAATGATTTATTTTGTGGCGTGGGATCCGTTTGTTTTTAGCTCTGAGCGTAAAAAAAAGTCACCCGTCCTCTGGTTTAATGTGTCATCAAACTGAAACCAGGACCTCACTGCTGCCCACCTGCGTACAAATACTTCTCAAAATATCTGACACAAGCGATCTGTCAGAGCACAATGATGAAGGAAAGTGGGTGGCGGCAGTGCACGAAAATCAAACCAACAACTGGCTCAGACAGCGAGAGGTCAACGTGTGTCACGGGTGATGATGGCCCTGTTACCATGACGATCCCTTGATCCATTTGGCCAGGTGCTGCTGTTTCTTTGAAGGCTCTGTAGTTATGTTTGATCTGATGCATAAACCTCAGCTATTGTGCTAATTATAGAACAGATATATATATATATAAAATCTATTTTTTATTTCCAACTTCAAATATTTTTGTAAACCTATAGTAAAATCAGATATTTTATTCTGTGACATTTTTGTGACAGCGAAATCAAACGATGCATATGTGACAGGCTCCTACTGACCGCCCAAAGAGGTCGAAGCAGAATATACACAAACTAAACTAAACTGAAACTAAAGCGTGTTTGGCATGTTAACGGCGTTTCCGCTTAACCAAATAATTGATTCAAAGATTCCGATGGAACCTGGTGTTTTGTGGCTGAAGGGTTTCTCCTGTTCTTGGTCCTTTAGCGTCACGTCTGATCCCGCTTTGCTTCAGACGCGTAGCGTGCTGTGCAGACGCTGCTGGTGCATTTTTAATGACATGCTTTGACACAGGAAACCTCTTACAGGCCGGCCTCTGCTGCTCCCTTTGTCATTTCACATGCGTTCGTATAGAGAGAAATGCCAGTGATCAGCTCACGTGACAAATCCCTCCTCAACTTTTTAAGGCGGGACCTGGAACTCAGAGATGTTCTTCTCTCTCTCTCTCTCTCTCTCTCTCTCTCTCTCTCTCTCTCTCCTCCTCCTCTAACTGAAGAGCATCTGACATGAATTGTATCGCATTACGAGCAAGCATTACCCGTAAAAGTTTAATAAGCCTGCGATTCAGGGACGGGGCAGAAGGACCAACACAGTTGTTTTCTCCATCGCTCCATTTTCCGACCTAATTGTCAATAGGTCATGTGGTGCTGTTGCTCCCCCACCTCTGAGCTCATTCAGTCCTCACACAGCCACTGACCCAGCTGCAGCCGCTGCTCTTTGCCCCATTTCCTTTGCACGGTTTTACTTTTTTTTTTTCTTTATTTACTTATATAAACTATTAATCTAAACACACGTAGAGCTGACAGTACTGTGGAACAGATGTGACAATATAAAGCATATCTTGTTAGACAGTATTTATCTAATTATATCGTTGGAGTACCTCAAGATTCTGTGCTTGGCCCACACTTATTCTACCTTGTGTGAAGTGAAACAAGTGCGATGCTATGCAGATGATACTGTGTTGTATAGTTCTACTCTCCCAGATACATTGTGTATACACAGTCTGCTTTTAATCAATATAATTTCATTGTGATGTTTTGCTTCTGTATTTTTCAGATGTGAGTTTTTCTCAGTGTCTGGGCCCCACCTTTCCTGTGGAAGTTCCTTGGTTGAATAAAGGTCCAGTCAATAAAAATAAAAGTATCTATCAGCACTTTTGAAAACCAACTCTTCCATCAGCCGCTGGCATTAAACCGAACGGGTCACGGCAGAGTCGTGGCTCTCGTCCCAGCGTGAGATGAAGATGAGATTTATTGCTCTTAGCCCTCAACTCTTTCCACGCTTTGTTTCCGGTTTCACACAAAATGCACCAATGGCTTTTTTACCTTGAGGTTGTGTCTGTATGCAGCATCCAGTAGAGCTGGCACCAAATCCTCAGCGGGCTCCCCGTTGTCGTCAGCCAGGCCGGGCGGATACCAGGACAGGACCAGAACCCCTGGAGAGGCACGAAAACACGACTGAGGCCAAAAGCTCGGGCGAATGCGTCCGAGTGTATCCGACTGAATCTGACACGTTAGCTCATGTATGGATGGATTTAGTGCAGATTCCTAGAAATGCTGACAACCCTGTCTATATCAGGCCGTCTGATTGGACCGAGCTGTCCCTGACCTTTAGTGTGTGCGGAGCCAGAGACTGAGACGTTTCTGGACGTCATTATGTTTGTTTATATCTTTGTCAGAGTTCTGTGTTTATTTGTTGTCGTTTCCTGTCTTACATCTGTGTTGTATTTTTGCGTGATGCCGTTTGACCCACCCATCACCCATATCCTGCATTTGATTGATTAAGTGACGTGCCAGGTTGTGGCAGCGGGGAAATGCTTGGTCATGCTCTGATGCAGGTTTCGTAATGACTTCATACTGACGCTCGACACACCAGCTCACAGGCCGTGACGTGGAGGGAAGCCACGTGTTGGTTCCTTTGGAAAAAGCCGAAGGACGAACTAACTCAGCCTGGAATTGAGTTAAGGAACATTAAGTCTGGGCGACCTTGCAAACTGCGTCTAGTACTTGGGCCTTAAGATTACTCCTTTCAAGCTTTGTTTTCATTAACGTCTTTTTAAAATTGTTAGTTTTTAACACCACAGCAAATGTCCTTTCAGTGCTGCTGGTGATTCCCTTTACTTCCTGCTGTGTTACTGCAGGGTTAGTTCTCAGTGGACTGATTTCTAGGTTTGAACCTTTTCCAAACTGCTGCTAAAATCCCATCCAATCTGAAAGAGTCGGAGGAGCTGTCCACTGGGTGCGTGGTGCTGACCTGCTGCTGACGCTCCGATCTGCTCCATGTGGGACTCCAGCACGTCCGGGTCCCTGGAGCTGTACGGGTTCAGCTCGGGGTAGAAGCTGGAGCCGATGTCTTCGGGCGGCACGTGTCTCCCTCTCGGGTAGCTGGATGCGATTTTGGGGTCCCAGTGCGGCAGCAGGATGTGGTCCCAGTGGATGTACTTGCCGTCCGTGTGCGGGTTGCCGTAACAGCTGTGGTAGAAAATGTGGACATCGTAGAATATGGTCCCCTCGGGGCCGGAGTTGGACAGAACCGCTTTGGTGACGCTGCCGGCCGGCTGGGCTTGACCCGGGGACGCGGTGGTGTCACGGGACACGGAGCGCCGGTCCACCTTCCCGGCGAGCATCGGCGCGAGCTCCAAGCCCGGAGCCTGATCCGAGAAGCCGCCGCTGGGGGGCTTCAGGGTCCTCAGTCCCATCATGGTCCCAAAGATGAACAGCGTGAAAAGGAGCAGGGCGACGCACGCTCTCCTCCGGAACCGAGCCATGTCCGAGAGCAGCCTCTGAGTTCACCCGCACTCTCTCTACATGGTCGCAGTCCTGCGGCAGCGGCAGGCCACTTGACGCAGTTCGCTGTGGGGGTTTAACTTTGTTCTAGAGCTTCTGCTCCTGAAGCAGCCCTGAAGTGTCCAGCGCCTCCAGCTGGCTGTTTGTCCCGCCCAGGCTCCGGGATCCGATCCATCCCCCTACTGGGCGCATGGCCCCTACTGGTCCACTTTGCTGCTTCTCGTGTTTTGGATTCCAGTGACTGCAAGACACAATTTGAGATGGACAAATACAGACACTATTCTGAAGAAACACCATCTCAAATATTCCCGTCATCTAATGTCTATCTGCTGACATCTAGAGGTCACTTGGTAGAACCTTTGGGTGTCCAGTGAAGTCGGAACAAGACGCCGCCATCTTTGTAGTCCATTGGCTGATAGCCAAACACCTTGGCTTCCGGCCAACATGAAGCGAGGCGGCACTCAGAGCTTTGACCTTTTGACCTTCTCCACAGGAAGCGAGCTGGCTGCTGACACCTCATCAGATGCTGTCCCCAGAGGTCGGCGGCCCCCTGCAGTTTGAAATTCTAAACCTCAAACCTCGATTTACAAAGTCTTTATTTGTACATGATGACGTGATAAAGTTCTGGAATACTGACTTTACACAAATGAGAGGCAGCAGCTAGAATGTATTTTATAGTTCAATAAAAAGGGACAAAGCACATGGCTGGATGTGACATCACTTGGTTTAAATCCTTTCATTCTTCAGGCGCATCTCTTGTCTTTGAGGTCGACGTCTCTCTGGGAGCAGGTCGCTCTGTTTCTCCCTCGTTTTGAATCTGCCATGTCATCATTTCTGGAACTGAGGGTCTTGAGCTGTGCCAGCTGTCGGGGTCCAGTCCACAAGGGGTCGCTGTAGAGGTGGTGCCGGCATCAGCTGTCAATCGTTCAGATCATTAATCTGCTTGAAAACACTCAAATATTCCAACCAGCCCATCAGGTTAGAGCTATTCTTTCATTTTTAAACACAAACACAAACACACACATTGTTTAAAAAGTATTATATAACACGTATTGATATTCAGGCTCCTTTAGATGTGTCTTTTTATGCTGCTATGTTTTTTAAATTCTACATTATTATGAAATGAAAATAATGTCTTTTATGCATCTGGACTGGACACGTGACGTTGGGCTGTGTCTTCGATCCATCGTCCCACAAGGACGCGAGTCAACACCTTAACATGACGTGATCGATCTCTGTTGACCCGTGGATCCGTGTTCTGTTCACTCTTCTCTTTCGCTTTGAACCCATTTCCTCCTTCACCTCTGCCCACTCTGGACACAAGAAATCACACGCTGCATTTTAAAAGAAAGAATCCTGAACTCAATTCTATTTTGATCAGGTGTTTCAAACTTCTTTTCATTTGCATCATGTTCAGTGGGGTCATCTGTTGTTCTGTGCTGGAATCACCTCAGCGTCCAGTCCTGCAGGTAACTCCCCCCCATGTGACCTCACACACATTTCATTTTATATACACTGAATGTATTTCTTTTCCTTCCTTCTCGCACTGGGCCCGTGAGTGATGGACCCGGGTCCTTGGGGACTGGGGATTGTGAATCACGTGGACGTGACCGAGGGGAGTGAGCGTGGGGGGTTCGTTTGCAAATGGTCATCTCAGTGACCACTGCAGGAGAGAGAGTCCACAGAGAGGGACACTGGGAGCAGACTGGGAGCAGACTGGCCCTGCAACATGGCAGAAGGTATGCTGGGGGGGGGGAATGGTTGAAGTGGTTTCTGTGAGGGGCTGGGTTTCCTTGCATTGTCTTTAACTTCTTTTTCTTTCTGGAAGGGGGGATCTTCACCAAAAAAATCTGACCCCCCACCCCTCATTGTTTGGGGGGGGGTTGCCAGCCCTCTTTTGTTTACCCCCTCTCCCGCTTTCCCTCTCGCGGCGCAGCTCCGCTCTCCGCCGCAGTTTGCATGACAGTGGCCCTCAGTGAGGATTAGCCAGCTCCGGGGCTCACTTTAAAAAGGGACACTGTAGCTCGGGTGCTGACTTGGACTCAGAGGTGAAGACATGGGCTCCGTCTCGAACCAGGAATTCCCAGGTGGAGTAACGAAACAAGCCGCTTTAAAACCGTTTCATTGAGGGATGCCAGGTCTCCTCTCGCTCACGCACGTGATCTAAAATGCGTTTAAGGAATCAATCCGAATCCTTTAGCAGAACGAGAGAGGGAGATCTTTATTGTTGCTTTTCTGAGCCACTTTCTAACGCAGCGCTCCTCTTTCCATCGATCCGCGTTGATCAGTGACGTAGCAACGGGCAAAAAACAGAAGCTACTTGTGCGGATTTCTGAAACTTTAGAAAGTTGGTGTGTGAACAGGCCACGTGCCTCTGGCCCTGACCTGTGCTGTGTCCCTGCAGGAGCGGCCAAGACGGAGGAGGGCGAGGGCCCGAGCACCGAGGAGGACTCGCAGTCGTTCCACGGCGGCGGCCTCTGCAAGTGGTTCAACGTGCGCATGGGCTTCGGCTTCCTGTCCATGACCAACCAGGAGGGAGTGCCGCTGGAGGAGCCGGTCGACGTCTTCGTGCACCAGGTAGGCTGGGCTCACCTGCTTCCAACCTCATCTCTGGATGCAGTAGTTTTACACTGAGGGCGTCGTGTCCCTCAGCGTGCCTCCCTCGTGGGTTTTCGCGTGCATGGTTGTACTGGTTCCAGTCCCCTGCCCCTAACCCTAACCCTAACCCTAACCCTCCATCTGAGGCAGCCACTCTCATCACACTGCTTATGTGGAGTTTAGGCTCACTACAAAACATATTGACACATGACCTGTGTTTATAGAATTTCCCTTTATAAACAAGAGCGCACTATGTCTGAGGGCTGAGGTAAAGGTCATGTTTGAGTAACTGCATAAAGACTAAGCTTCTAATTGACAGTATTTGATTCTTTACTAATGATCTGGGTTTACAGGCTTTCATGAATTCATTTTACAATATGCTGAGATGATTTTTATATTTAAAATATCACACAACTTATATTCAATAGAACTTAGTTGTCTTTCTACAACTAAAGTAAGTGAGGGGCGGGAGTATCTGAACTTCCTCCAGATCTGACCCGGAGCAGTGACGGTGAGGAGGGAGACGGGGTTGCGCCTCCTTGGCTGTCTGATAAGATAAAGGCTTAGCATGTGAATGAGAGGAGACTCCACTGGCTGCTCATTCACCTCAAGGTTCCTGTCGTAAAGTGATTAAGGCTCTTGTGTGGCTGCGTGTTATAAAAGCTTGAAAGAGAACGGGGGGGGGGTGTCAGGCTTTGACTGGAGGTGAATTTCCTTGTCCACTCACCAGCATGTCACCTCCTCCGAGGCCACCGGCTGTGAGGACATTTTAGTCGCTAAATATACTTAAAGTCTTAATTTCCCTCAGTATGGTGTCACTTGAGCTTTAATGGCACGTTGCATGAAGACAAATCAGTGAGTGAAACCCTACCCCACAGTTGGTTGCGTCCTCCTGGAACTGCCCTTTCTGTCGCTGCAGACGCTAGACGCGTGGGTCAGTGATGGATGGAAAGGAGTTATGGCAACGCAAGAGGCCTCAGCCCTGAAATGAGTGGCCGCGTGTCAGGGAAAATTAACTCCCAAGGTCCGCCAGCCTTTGTGCAGGTGGACAATAGAGCCATGCATCCAAATGCAGCACCCCTCAGCCGTGACCCAGGCCCCCTGCTATTGTCCCTCGCTGCTCTGATGTCTTTCTTTGCCTCACTGTGCTTCCCCAACACGTTGTGGACAAAGGTTACAGTGGAGCCTGGACCGCTTCAACCCACTACCTGCGTGTGTGTGTGTGTGTGTCTTAATAACCTGATGTTGGAATGTGGCTGCTGAGAGTCCGCTGTGGGGGTGGGGAAGGTCACGTTGGAGAGGAACTGGGTTAACGGTCCTCAGGGTAGAGAGGCCTGATTGTGGTGGTGCACGCTGCCAGTCCAATGTCACGGCTCATCAGTCGTCTTCCTCAGTGGTCAGAACGTGACTGGAGTCACGCTGGGTGCGACTCTTCGGACTGGATCAGGTCGGGGGCAGTCGGAGCCGTGATCAACTCTTCTTCTCACTCTTTAATGCAAATTCCAAGACAATGGGAAGTCTGGTCAAACTGGTTCAGAAATTTGCATCCTCACAAGCAGCTGTGCTGACGGCGTGAGTGAACGCTGCAGCACCGCCAGTCAACCACGACGAACCCGAGCGTTGAGGAGCTCTGTCTGATTCTGGCTGAACGGAAAGAAACTGGATGAATTTCTATCAAAGCGAAGCTGCGATGGTTGTGATGATTCAATTCCCACCCACTCTCATGTCCTTTCTTTGGCTAGAAGATAAGAAGAGAACGAGGAGCGGGGCCTGATGAAAGGTAGCGCCAGGTGAACGTTGTTGTTCTTCCAAACCAAAAACCAGATGCTGCTCTTATCTTTTGAGCCTTTCCCTCAACTTTTACCGCTTATGTGTCTTTGCCAAACAACCATCCAAGGAATGTTTCCCTGACACCCCCCCCCACCTCCCAGAGAAGCCCTGCTGCCTTCTCACCCCACCCCCGCCGCCAACCCCTGCATCCTGCAGTTTGGGGCTGGTGGCGATGGTCAGCGTGATGGGGGTGGGGGAGGCCGCGTGGAATGCTGCTCCTCCGTCGGGGGGGGATGGGTTGAAGGTTATCCTCATCAGCTTCACCTCTCCAACATGCTGGAAAAGACAAAGCAGCATCAGGCTGAGGACAGTGTTTGTCTATACGTCCTCTGATAAGGACAATGGGTGGGGGGTGGTTCTCTCGGGTCAAAGTCTCCACTGGCCCAGCGTGGAGGTGACTCCCACTCTTCACTGTGTCTGCGCTCTGAAAACTCTGACGTTCCCATCACTGGGCCTGTGTTCCCTTCCAGAGCAAGCTGCACATGGAAGGCTTCCGCAGCCTGAAGGAGGGCGAGGCAGTCGAGTTTACCTTCAAGAAGTCCTCCAAGGGCCTGGAGTCGCAGCGAGTCACGGGGCCAGAGGGCGTCCACTGCGTGGGCAGCGAGAGGAGGCCCAAAGGCAAGAAGCTCCAGAAACGGCGTTCCAAGGGAGACAGGTACGCCATGATCCAATGATGGAGAACAGAAATGGGACATCGGTTCAGTCTTGCTTCTTAGGGAGGAGCGACGATGATTGATGTTGTTTTAAACATAATTTAAATGTTTTTCTAGATTCAGCCAGCACACAGCTATGGTCGCAATGGTGTTAGTTTCTCCCCATGTTCCTTCCTCCTCCTCCTCATCCCCCATCTCCGGCCCCGCAGGGTCACAGCAGCCGGCCCATGTGTGACCTGGATCAATAACCGTTTAAATCTGCTCGGCCCCGAGTGACTTCACACCCAGTGACACTCGCTCTCTCTCTCCTCCTTCATCTCTTCTACTGATGTGAACTAGTGAGTCATTCAGGTCCAGAACAATATTTTCACAGTTCTCTGAAAATTAGGACGTCTTCTACTGCAGTGTCCTCTACAAAGGATTTATGCAAAGGTAACAAAATGTTCCTCTGAGTGGAACTGAGGGGGTCGCTCTTTGAATATCGGGGTTAGAGGTGTATCAACCTCACCTCCCATCAGCTGTGATTAGTCAGAGTGAGTCTGTGGGTAACGCTCATGATCCAGGGAGAACATCTTCATCTTCATGACTGGTCCCGTTGGTGCGCTGGTGGAAGGAGGAAGGCTGAGGTCTAGAGTCGCCTACATGACGGAGGGAGGGGGAAACCCTCCTGTCCATTTAATTGATAACAGATGCAAGAGCCTGGCCGAGGGGGTGAAAGGTCACTGTTGTCATGGCAACGGTGTATGAGTCAATGCAAAGGGCTGGGGGCTGGGATGGGATGGGATGGGCCGAGGAAAGTGAGGAAGGGAGGGGGGGGGTCAGGGTTCAGAGGTCATTACTGCAGCTTCTTTAGACAAAGGGGCCACTTCCCTTTACCTCCACTTGCCTCCTGATGGATGCTGATGTTCGGAGCTTCTGTGAAGCAGCAGCTGCAGAGGTGCTCGCCGCCGTCCCCGTCTGCGCTGGTGGGGGCCGGGGGCGGGGCTCCGCCGTCAGTGGCACACACCGCCCATCTGTCTCCCGCCCCTGCACGCGTGGCCGTTCTATAGAATATGTTCACACAGGGGTGGCTCCCGCTGACCCCTCATGCCATCGATTTGTAAAGTTCAATGCTGATGAAACGGATGTCTCACACAGGAGTCCAATGGGAAGCTTCTGGCAGTGACAAATAGGACAAGCTGTTCACGCTGGTACAGACACGGCACCACAATTCCAGGTGCTCGAGACACTCGAGTGCATTTAATTCTTAAATATTCAGCTCCTAAATGATGAACTCGGACAATTAACCAAGTGTAGCTTTTAATTTTGGACCATTTAATCATGAATGAGTTGGAAATGTGGAAAGGCTCAAATCCTGATGGAATGCCCACACAAGGTTTACTTCCAACTGAAAATGAGGCACTTTGTGTCAGGGCGCCATCTCATGGCAAAGAAGTGCAACTTCATTTGGGTTTTTCAGGTTTTAACATTTTCACTGTGGCGGTCAGTGATGCCTCGTTCTGATGAGATGTATTGGTTATTTATAGTGGGGACTGAAACTACGTGGTGTCTGACTAAATCCAACCTGCTCCTGTAGGTGCTACAACTGCGGAGGCCTTGACCACCACGCCAAAGAGTGCAAGCTGCCGCCCCAGCCCAAGAAATGCCATTTCTGCCAGAGCATCGACCACATGGTGGCTAGTTGCCCAATCAAAGCACAACAGTCCTCGCCCGGGTCTCAGGGAACACCGTCCTCTTTGACAGGAGAGGAGGGGGGGCACGGCCCCTCGGCGCTGCCTCCTGCCGCCTCCAATTAAACACGGGAATCGGGAACAGTGACGCCGGTGGAGGGGCAGGAGACAAGCGGCTGTCGAAGCTGCTTCTGGAACTACCTCAGGTTTAAAAAATACTCATGGAAAATGTTGCTGAAGTTTTTTGTTTTGTTTTGTTTTTATATCATTTGGTGTAACACTCAGGAATACTGCTGTATTATTGCACTCAGGACGCTTTCTAAACTTTTGAATCACTACTAGTTTTTTTGGAAGGCTTTGAGGTTGTAGTGAGTAATGCCACGTAACAGACTCTTAACAGACTATCTTCACAAGTCTTTGTAGAACCTTCTTTGTTTTGTGTAATACTGTGCCCCCCCCCCCGTGGGCGTGATCCCTCCTTGTTTTTGCGTAATACTCAGTGTGTTTCGTGCATGGAGCTTGTGCCGCCTTAGCCTATAGTCTTCCTCCTGACTGTTACACCCCACCATCCGTCAGTACCTCTGCAAAGAATGTTCGCACGTGGCATGGGACACGGGGAGGGTGACGGCTGTTAGGGTAAAGCCTCAGGCCACGTGTCGGCGTCGGGCAGCGTCGCCGGGGCCCAATGAATGTCAGACCAGAAGAACTTCTTGGTCAGTTTAGTTTTTTCATTTCATCATTTGAATCCAGTGTCTAAACGTGCACGGTTTACCCCACTGGTGCATGTGAACTGAAAGTGTCATCCTGACTGCTGATGGCAAACCAAATAGTCTCACAACGCAGCTTTGGATCTTTGAGATATAAATTGGAATTAAATCAAGTTATTTTGCACTACAGTACTAACACAGGATTGTCATTCATTATCAGAGCAGTTTAGAACTTCTTCATCTACTGGTTGAACATCTCGACTCTTCAACCTGTCAGGGGGCTGGAAGCATTGTGATGATGAACCAGTATCAGCTGTGTATTCTCATCTAACGGCTGCTGCTTCGTTCCAACTGAGAGACGAACTCTATACATGTACAACATAACTCATGAGACACTTGACCTGGACTGAGTTAGTGAGGCGTCCTCTAGATACTTGAACAAAACGAGGCAGAATCAGACAAGATGTTGCCAGTGGGATGGCTGCTGTTTTTGTTTATATCCAGTGTAGTTATGTGAGACAGCAGGGGGATGGTTCAGGAACATCGAACCTGTGCAGACGAGCGCGTAGAGCTAGCTAGCTAATCAGCATTTTACTCCCATTTTACAGGAGAAGCTGACGAGACTTTTACACCCAATTAATATATATGTAAAATTATTCTAAAGCTTTTTTTAAGAAAAAACATACTAATTTATTTTCATCCATGAGTGCTGCAGCTCCTGATGAAGCCTCTCAGCAATGAACGTTTGATCAGAAAACTGCCGAGTCATTCAAAGCTTCACGTATCTTTTGAACAGCGTGGTACTCGTGTTGCTTTATAAATCAATCCACTGCAGTATGAACACAGTGACACAGTAGTATTGCAATACAAGGGAGTAACAAGATGCAGCACATACTGTAGAGGTACATAGTTTTATGAGGGTGGGTCTAAATTGTGTTTCTTGGATTTCCTCTGCCTTGTATGATTTAGTCTTTTTTCTATTTTTCTTTTTTGTTTGCGAACAATGAGTCTTTTAGAGGAGCGGCGCGCTGTTCCTCCTATCTATGCCAAAGCCAATGCAACGTTACTCTGCACTAATCATGTGTATGATGCATTCCTTTATTTTTTTGTATATTCAGTTTACGGTCTTTTGAACATGTCTTTCATATTTTATTCTTTATTGTTTTGACTTTCATATACCTCACACAGTGTGTTGCTGGTTCCAACAAATGAAACCTCCACTCTTTGTCTCATCTCAGGAAAAGCCGGTCTGAAAACTCAGGGAATGCTTCAGACTGATCAGAAAGAGTCGGAGTGTTTATTCAGGATCAAACAGAAAGAAGAGCCAATGTCTTTGACTCACAACGTGATGATCTGTATACCTTTCTCTTATTTAACATGCCATGATATGATATGATGAAAATGTTCCACTATTAGTATTTTTTCCTCTATAATCGTCGTAGATGGGGATGTAGTAGAATATTGTTAAAGGGATTGGGGCTAGTAGTATATAATCCGGGGTTGTCTCATCTCAACACATGGCCGATGTTTCAGACTATCAGTGCTTTCGACAAAAAGAATGTGTCACGGTCAGAGCATGTTTCAGACTCTACTTTTAGTTTGTGCTCATATGTTTTCCTTTTTAAGAAGGTTGCTGAAGGAAATGTAGTTTTGATAAGTTTTGACCACTCGGGATATAAAAGGGACAGAGCTTGTTCAATCAGGTGCTCGGGTTGGGTGGAATACTTGGATCTTTCTGCAAATGACATTGAACTTTCTTTTCTCTGCATTTGAAGGAAACACGGATGACATTGTCCTTTTGTTTTGGATTTTAATTTTTCCTTTTACAGTCTATTCATTACCTTATCTGTTAAAATGTTTGCAGTACTTTGGTGTACGTAGACGTTTTCAATGTATCATTTGAAAACTGAAGCTCACCAAGCAACAAGCCTGTTTGACCCCTCATTGGTGTGTTATTGTGATTTGATTGTCGGGTGTTAGATGGGTTAGATATTCCTTTAAAAAAAACTAAGACTGCTCAGGGTATCATGGTTCTCGTAGTATTTTTCTTGATTGTGACCATCAGCCATCTAATTTGTGGTGTTGTATTTTATCAGGTAAATGGCTTGAGCTACTTCCAAAAACTGTGTTTATTCCTGATGAATGTATCGGTGTTTACTGCCACAAACCTACAGTTGCCTCAGTCTCAGGCCATTGAATGGCCGGTTTGTGAATGATGAGCAGCATGAAGGCTTTTCAAAGTATTACTGTTGATGATGTGTAAAGATCCGCTCCATTTCCTAATAAATGTCAATATCCACGTGTGTTCGTTGCTCACTGTTAGATTTACTTTTAACTCCATGGTTGTCAAGTGATGTGTTTCGGTTCTTTTGCTCCCCTAACTTGAAAAGGGATTATATTAAATAGAACAAACTAGCAAAGAATCTTCAGTGGTTGGTAGTTAATGATGGTAGTAGTTCAGCTCTTCCACCTGATCTCAGATAGGTGAAAAACAGGTTTCTTTTCCACTGTCTGTGAGTTGACAAAATACTAATATAATTTTCTTAAGTACTAGTACAGAAATAATAGAAGCTAAATTGTGAGGGACTTTACTCAAGGGAATATAACATGCTGATGATTTAAATAGGATGTGAATTCAGTGAACTTGCATGTGTATAAAAGCTTTTCCTTTTCCCCATGTTGGAGGAATCGGTTAGTCCCTATATGCATCGCAGTGGTTTCGGGTATTGATATGACTCAGAAGGCTTATGAGAACCTGGCAGCAGTGGCCCAGAACACGAAGTGAAGAATCGAACAACCGAACCGCTTCCTCTTCCTCACACCGGTGCAGTACCGTGTCTCTCCGCGGAGGTCGCTGTTCTCTGTTTATGTCACACAACCTCATTCAACATGGCCGCGCAGTGAGAGCGGCGCTAGCAACACTCGCAGCTCTCATTACGAATTTCAGCGCGAAGCGAAGTTCGTTTTTGTTCCGCTGTGAAGCGACTTGTGTCGGGATGTGGTCGCGTGTTCGCTGGGTGTGCACCGGAAGCCGCGCGATTTGTAGGAGACGCGCTGTTGTGCCAAAGCTAACAGCTAATGCTAACGCAGCTAATGCTAACGCCTGTCACTTCAGCCGCTCGGCACCGACACACTCCGCTCTTCGGTTCCGGAGACACGGGGATCCCTCTCAAGTCCTCCAGTGAGTGTTCAACTGAATAAAATGCAACTCTTTAAACACTTAAAAGGCTTGGTGTTTATTATTAAACAGGAGCAGGTGGTTAACCAGACGCATATTTGTCCTATGAACGAATTCGCCGTCATCATCAGCTAAGTGTTTACTCTGTGTTGTGAAACTGAAACGGTTTTAAAACTTATATCTTGCCTTTGAATCGCTGATGCATGTCAGGGTCACTGGTGCCACAGCGCCACCCTTAGGATTGGAGTATGGAGCGGTCGATCTGCAGAAATCAAATTATTTTCTTTTAGGTTGTATATTACTTTATTTCCTTTCTAAAGTCATCCCTGTTACAGTTATGATCACTTTGTATTTTATAAATATTCATGAACTACTGCAAATTCAATTCAACCTGAAAAAATGATGAGGATTACATCTCTGTTAATATTATTTAATGAATAAATCATTGAATTGTTTCAACGTCACTGCCTGTTTTAATCATTTGGTTGACTGGAATGTTAGGTTAACATCTAGGTAGTAGACTTCTCATACTGTCTATAATCATCTATTATTTTATGTCCATGATGCATTTCAGCAGAATTTTTGTTCTCTTTTCATTTTACATTTTATTGATTTATTCAGAAGACAGACTGACTTTTTTCTGGTTGCCAGGTTGGAAGATTTAGATCTGCCACCCATTGGTGCAAAAGATGTCCTGGTTAAAGTCCTGGCAGCCCCCATTAACCCCTCTGACATCAACATGATTCAAGGTAATCCAGTGGATTTTTCCAAGTACACCAGAGAACAACACACGAGAAATTTAGTAGTAGTAACACTTGGAAGGTGTGAAGATCAGTTTTTTATCGAACAATGTTCCCCAGGTACTTACGCCATCCTGCCTGACCTCCCCGCTGTTGGAGGCAACGAAGGGGTGGCCCAAGTCGTAGAGGTGGGCAGCCAGGTGAGATCCCTCAAAACGGGAGACTGGGTCATCCCAAGAGATGCTGGTCTAGGTAAATAAGAGTTTGGTGACATGTCTGAGACCACGCGGTCCCAGTTGTGCCCCCCCCAGCGTTAGCTGTGTGCTTGTTTTGTATGAGCAGGTATGTGGAGGACAGAGGCAGTGTTCGCCGAAGGTGATGTCATCTCACTCCCCAGTGACATCCCCCTGCTGTCTGCCGCCACGCTGGGCGTGAACCCCTGCACGGCCCTCAGGATGCTGTCCGACTTTGAAGATCTGAAGCCAGGTGAACAGAGCCACACACGCAACATTTCCTTTGATTCCTCAGATTCCTCATTCTTCAGGAATGTTGATCTTGATGAATATTTATTTTATATCTGTAAAATGTGGGGCTGACCCTAATAACAAATCTGCATGTAGTTCATTTAAATATGGCCTCATTGCGTGAAACTATAAGCAGCCTGAGAAGCAGAAGAACATGTTGATTAGAGCTACTTTTATCTGAGCACTTCCCATCCATCTGGTTTATTTTTAGGTGACGCAGTGATCCAGAACGCAGCTAACAGTGGCGTCGGGCAGGCTGTCATACAGATCGCTGCTGCAAGAGGAGTGAACACAATCAATGTCGTCCGAGACAGGTCAGCTCAGCCACACTGCTCTGAATCTACTCATGTGATGAGAAATATTTATGTCAAATCCCCCAAAGTAACAGAGGGCTTTCCTTTTATGACTGAACCCTCTCATTGGTTTAAAGGCCAGACTTCACACAGCTCAGTGACAGGTTGAGAGCCATTGGAGCAACTCATGTGATCAAAGAAGAGGAACTGAGGCGGCCTGAGATGAAGAAACTGTTCAAGGTCAGTGGCTCAGAGGCAGCTTCATTCTTGTTATTCATGGTATACACATGGACTAAATCTATTTTGTTTCTCTTCTAGACATGTCCGAAGCCTAAACTGGCCTTAAATGGAGTCGGAGGCAAGAGTGCAACAGAACTGCTGCGTCATCTCCAGTGAGGAAGCTGAGTAGGCTTTAACACGATGCCCTGACAGTGTAGCTGACCATCACATGCTGTTGCAGGGTTGGAGGCTCCATGGTGACGTATGGAGGGATGGCCAGGCAGCCGGTCACAGTCCCTGTGGTGAGATGAAACGTTCAGCATCACATTTCAACATTTCTCAGCACACTAACTCTCCCTTGTCTCTCCAGAGCGCTCTGATTTTCAAGGACGTGCGGGTTCGGGGGTTTTGGGTGACACAGTGGAAAAGAGAGCGTTCCAAAGGTGGGTCAGTGTGGACGAACCTTTTTGCTACCAAACGATTCATCTAAAGGGAATTCATGAACTCGGGAACTCTGCTAACTTCCTCCTCAGATGAAGGAGCATTTGGAGCCATGGTGGGTGAACTGTGCTCCCTCATCCAGCAGGGAAAGCTAACGGCTCCTGCCTGCACAGAGGTGCGACTCCGAGACTACAGCAGAGCTCTGGAAGCTTCTACGAAGCCTTTCACTTCAGCTAAACAGGTCCTGATTATGTGAGTGTGCCGGGCCTCACAAGGAAAACTACAGTACATGACGTGAAGTGGATGGTTTGTGCAGAGCTCAATAAATGTGTCTTTGATGGGCTCAAAGTCCAGCATCTGTTCTACAGTGACGCTTTATGGGCAGTACTCAAAAAACCATTAAAAGTTTATATAGAGATAGGACATCACAGGAATGAGCATGGGACCCAGATAATGCAGCTTTATCACAAATAAATCACATTACAGTGAAATGACAACCAGCACCAATAAACCAGATCAAAGAGGCTGCACCTAAGCCCAGAGCCAAAGGTTGTCCTGTTGCCCCTCCTTAACTATTATGAGGTGAATGATTCAGGTAAATTACACGTGCCATATAATTTTATGGGATTTGACATTATGCTGAATGCTTTAAAATCTCTTCATGGCCACTATATATATATTGATCTTTTATGTCAGTCTTTTCTGACCCAATTACGTCTTGAGGCGTCACTTCTATATTTGAACCATCCTCTGCGATCCATGATGACATCATTGCCGGCTGGCCAGCGCCAGGCTTACAGCCACAGAGACGAGGGGTAGGATCCCGCTGTGAAGAGCAGCAGCACCTTCTTTTTGAAGGCAGCGTTCGTACTTGTCAAAGTCCACCTCTCTGGCCGCACAGACGTGGTCAATGCGGCAGTCGCCGTCGCACTCGGTCAGGTCGTAGCTGACGGAGTTGAACTTGTAGTACCTCTGCAGGTCGCAGGCGTTGGTAGCTATGCGCTCCAGGACCCGGTGCATGGAAGCTGGGGAGGCGTCCGGCACACGGAAGCTCTCTGTGAGGCGGTACTCTTTCTCCCAGCGCGCACGTGCCACATTAGCATGAGTCAGATTCAGATAATAAGTCACCACGTCCTGAACGGGAGCAGACAGATGGTTCAGAAACCACAGCGACAAGAAAGGGCTTTTAAAGAGAGCTAAAACTGGAGGGCTCACTCACTGACAGGGACCTACTTGGACCAGGAGTGACTGGGGGTCATATTCAAAGATGCGAATCCCAGGGTTGTTGGCTCCGTCCTTGACTCCAGGAAGCGTGGTTTTCCACGGTGTGACCCCTGGGCTGAGGAACATGGTACTGATGGGAGAGTGTGGCTCTGGAAAAAGACAAACAGGAACCCAGAACTATATGAAGGGTTCCCACACAGGTTGAAGGTTCTGTTGCTACGGGTCTGCCGCTGTCTCACAGCTCATCTTTCTCTCATTTTTCTCATGCTTTCTGCACATGGTTGCCTGTTGGTTCTCACAGTCGCATGCAGACTTCTCTTTTTGTGGCGTGTGACCCTCTGTGAGGTCTACTTCTCGTTCTGAGAATTCTTTTCTGGAACTGTGCAGTGCTGGGTTTTGGTAAATTTGCAGGAGAATCAACGATGACGTGAGAACCCTGCAGACGGTACAAGGTCATGTTACATCTATAACTGATGCAGCAGTGTAACAGTGAGACTTCACCCTCGGAGCTGTAGAACATGCGGAAGCTGTCTGTGTGGTGATGGCCGAAGAACTGCCCGAGGATGACCGAGTGATGCCTCTGAATTAACTCCAAGTATTTCTGGTTGGATTCAGACGTGAACCACGGCTTACTTCTCTTCTTCTCAAAGAAACCTGGGGGGACGTGGCCGATGATGTAAACCTGGGAGAGACACCAGCGTAGAGACGGTGAACGTGCAAGGTCTAGTACACGCAGGGTCCTGTAGGGAACATTATCACTCCTAGTACAGGTATTCAGACTGAGAGGATTTTTGTTTTGTTGGCCCTGGTAACCATTGTTATCTGAATTAAACATACGTAAAGGTCCAGTGTGTAAGATTGAGGTGAAAAGGAAGTACGATCAGATGTTGAATGTAGAAAGAGAGGCTTTTTATTTCAATGCTGTACATTAACATAAAGCAGGTCCTGTCTTCAACGTTGGTCCAGAGTGGACAAACGAAGCATCGTTGGGGTTTTGATGACGACTGAAGCCACAGGTTCTTTTGTGGCTGGAAGGGGAGGGTGAGGGGACGGCTGTCCTGAACAATTCTACGCACTGTACCTTTACAACAACGTGGGCCCTCATTTCAAACAGAATTAAACCCCTGTTCAAAAGCATGGCCAGACCCAAAGATTTACCTTCTCTTTGTTGCTGGCGGCGTCTGTGAGAACCCGATCAGCCCAGCTGAACTGGTCCGCTGGATCGTCCATACCCACAGTCTCCTTGTTCTGGTCATAGTAGAGGTTCGTGTTGAGCACCAGCACCCTGAACCCTGGACGACTCAGCAGCCTCTCAGTGTAATATCCACCTGTTCGGGCATCATATTACGGCAGTTTCAAGAAGCACTTCACTGCGATTAGATTAAAGGGCGTGAGCTTTAATCACCTTTTCTAAATGTTTCCTGGGACGTAGGGTCCAACCAGTCCCGCCACATCTCTGCTGTCTGGTTGTAGATGTTGTTAGAAAATGTCGGAAGCTGATTTTTTTTGTGGTAGTCATGGTTACCGAGGGCTGAGTACACTTTTGTGTCTGCGGGCCGAAGAATTTCCATCAAGTGCATCAGTACCCAAACAATGCAGCGTTGGCAGCGTCTCTTGACTTGAACTTACGTGGAAAGACTTGTTTTATTATGCGAGTGAGGCTGCTGATAATGCTCAACACTTGCTCTTCATCCAGGTGCTTATCGGGCACATGAGGTGTGTTATCTCTGAGGAGCAAAACTCGGATTATTCACAGAGCAGGAATAATGCTCCTAATGATTCTATTGTGTTGCTGCTGGAGCCTAGCGGTGACCCTAACCCAAGGTCTGAAACACACGGTTATAAAGACAGACTTGGGACTTTACACGGACATACCCCGTCCACACGATGAAGTCCGGCTCTGGTAGAATGTCCCTCATGGCATACACAGAGGAGTTGATGAGTTGAAGTGGAGCGTCACACATATAGTCTCCATACATCCCGGCGTTGATTGTGGGTCGGTTGCCGCTTGAGTTGCACACGAGTTGAGGGTCATTGCCGAGGGTGAACGTGTGGTCCAAGTGCAGGTCGGTGATGTGCCAGAAGCTCCCTGGATAAAAATAGAAAGTGTTGACTTGGTTCTGGACGGTGTATTTTAAGATGCATTTCCAGCTGCGACATTGATGCTGGCTGCTTGTTCTGGTGCTGCTTCTCACCTGACAGTGCACGCGCCTCTTTGAAGAGCAGATAAAAGAGGATCAGCTTCACCACGGACATGTTGAGCTCTTTGAAGAAAACAAACACCCGACCGAGGTTAAGACCAGGCCTGAGAGGTAAGTCTATAAAAAGGGCAAAGCGAGATAAGATACAGATCCTCCTGCCGCGTGGAAGGTCGCTGTGTGTCCCATATCTTTGTATTTGGTTCCCTAGCGGATGTTTAGAATTCCAATTATAAAACCAGCAGCCCTACTATAAAGTAGCTCAAAAGTCAATGTGCATTTTTCTGATTTCAAAGGAGAGGCAGCGTCTCTTTATTACGTGGGCTTTTACTGCAAGCCCAGAACACATGTGTTTAATAACATGTGTTTGACTTTGACAACACAATCTGACACCAGTGAGGGTTTATTTCAGATTTAAAAGGTATTTAATTTCAGCATTTTGCAGTTCCACATGTCGTTTCATAAAGTTTCTAAAGATGCAATCAAATCAATCTGAAGCAAAAAACAACAACAACAAGAACAACAACGGTGAGATGAATGAACGAGTTAGTGTGTCAAGTGTAGAAGTTGCGTGTTCCTTGATCCATTTTCAAGCGCAAAGCAACAAACCCGTGATCCTCCTGCTGCGTTCAGGGACATTTATCTCCCAGAGTTTTGTCTGACAGGTACTGCAACAACACGGTGCACGACACTGTAAAGAGTCCTCGCTCCGTTCTCAGGTGAGGAGAAAAGCGACACGTGTGTGTGCTCGCTACTGCGGCCTGAAATCCATGGAAACGCATCTCAAGAGATTTTAAAAACACCTGACAAGACAAACTCAGGGGAAACAATATCCCAATGCCAGGAAATTTCGCGGGACTCCGTCAACGCGCATGCGCTGTAGGTTGAGTTTGGCGCGGGACCACATCAGGAAGTTGACTGGAAGCGCTGCTGGTTCTGTCTCTGTTCTATCTATTTATCTGTCTATCTGTCCCTCAGCGGGTTTATTCAGTCCAACATGTGGAACCAGGGTGAGTCCCATGTCCCCCGGCTGCGGGACACGGCGGCTAAGGCTAGCTAAGGCTAGCTAAGGCTAGCTGGCCGCCGTGCTGTTGATGTGTGTTGGAAGCTGCTCAGCAAAGTGCCGTGTCTTTGTCCCAGGGGGATACAACGAGTCCAGTGTGGGCGGAGGTTACACCCAGTCTCCGGGAGGCTTCGCGTCCCCGTCTCTGTCCCAGGGAGGAGAGAAGAAAGCGGTGAGCACGTACACACACACACACACACACACACACACACACACACACACACACACACACACACTGTGTGTTGAGCGTCACCAGAAGATGACGTCACACTGCACACACACAGGTAGGGCATGAGCTGAGCAGACCGGAGTCCTGCTCGTTCTGTGCTGCTCTGTCTTATTTTGAAAGGCCTGGTGTTGTTGTTGTGTAGCACACAGCTGTCAATCAGCCAGTGGGTGGGCGGAGTGACATCTCAGATGGACGATGATGACGAGCTCTGCACAAACTGTGTGTGTTTGTTTTGACAGCGAACTCGTGCGAACCAGATCATCCCGTGCACCGTGTCTCAGCTGATGTCTGCGTCGCAGGCGGACGAAGCGTTCAGGGTGGGAGGTGTGGAGGTCGCACAGGTGAGCTCCGAGTTCAAACAAACTGGCGTCATGGAACCTCTCCGGCTGCGCTGCTCACGGTCCACGTGTCCCAGGTTACCTTTGTGGGCGTCGTCAGGGGCACCGACAAATCCATGACCAACATCCAGTACAAGGTGGACGACATGACGTGCGCGCCCATGGACGTGAAGCAGTGGGTGGACACAGAGGTTTGGATACGAGCTCCTCTATTACGTGACAATAAGTCATTCATAATAATAGTTCATTCCGGTTATACTTTGTTTGGGACACTACACCACCCTGACCTTTGTCCAGGACGCCGGCGTGGACGGCACCGTGCTGCCTCCAGGCACGTACGTCAAGGTTTCTGGGAATCTGCGCTCGTTCCAGGTGAGCTCAAAGTCCTGAGCTCCTCTCAGGTTTCAGTTTTTATCAGAACGCCACATTTTCCTCTCTGTCCCTCCAGACGAGGGCTGAACGATTCAGCGCATTTGCAGTAATATCCTGATGTGATTTGACCATGTTGGTCATGTGATGCCACTGACACTCACACTGAAGCACTCAGAATTAAAAACGAGACAAAAAATTCAGGCCAGGCCTTGAGATGTCACGTTAAATCCAGCTCTCAGCTCTGTTGTGTTGTATCAGCAGCAGTAGCCCTGTGATGTCACACGGCGCCGCGTTTAGAGACCTGGTTAACTGGTTAGCAGCTGTTCAGTTACACACGTTAGCAGCCTCCACAGAAAACGTCTCTTCCTGTTTCAGAACCACAGGTCGGTGGTGGCGTTCAGCATCAGGCCCCTGGAGGACATGAACGAAATCACCTCGCACATGCTGGAGGTGGTGCAGGCCCACATGGCGCTGAGCAAACCTCAGAGCGCGGTGAGAGGCAACAAAGGCGTTCATGTTTGTTGAATGTCACATTATCTGACTGTCATCCCTTTTCCCCTTCGGAAGAGTATCGCAGGAGGAATGAGCGCTGCCCCCATGATGAGGCCAGACATGGGCAACAAGGGCATCATGGGAGGGATGGGCGGGGGCTACGCTGGCGCCAGCGACATGACTAACAACGGCTTGAGCGGGAACCAGAATCAGGTAAACCCCAATGAGACGTTAATGTCGGCTGTACAGAATACATGAGCACACGTGTCTCCTTCATTGGTGGGTCGTGATTTAATCGTTGTTCTAGACTGGAGCTGGTCATGCGTGTGGTTTATAGACGAGCTTGGTTTACTTTCTTTTTGTTGAGCCAGGTCTCAATTTCCCCTTTTTATCAGCACTGAACACGCTGCTGGTCCAAACCGCAGCAACGTCGGTGCTGAGCGTCTTTGATGAGTAAGATAGGCCGTGTGGTCAGGATGTCTCCCACAGACCATGCACTGGCGCTCACACAGGAAGTTCATTTTCAGCTCAGGGCCTCCTTCTAATAACGCTTCCACATTTGTCGTGAAACCGCTGACGCGTTTCAATGTGCCTCAAGGTGCTGAGTCTGATAAGAAGCTGCCCAGAGCCGCAGGGCATCAGCATCCAGGACCTGAAGCAGAGGCTCAGTGGCATTAGCCTGTCGGCTATCAAGTAAGAACAGCTGTTTGATTTGGGCCTTTTTTAATGGTTCAGATTTTGTCTCCTACGCGTCGTTCCCCTCTGAACTTAATGGAGAATATTTCTCTTTGTGTGTTGAAGGCAGGCAGTGGAGTTCCTCAGCAACGAAGGTCACATCTTCTCCACCATCGACGAAGACCATTTCAAATCAACAGACAGCGACGATTAGGCACCCTCTCACCTGTGGGGGTTGCTTGTTGGAATTTCAGCTGACACTAGTTCTCAACGCGAGTTTTGTAGCTCTCCTCGGAACGACGTACGCCCTCAGTTTCCTCCCTTTGGTTGAACTTCACACATTGTTTTCACAGTTGTTTCTGCTAATTACCAAGCCCCCCCCCCCCACTGTAAAGTTTTTTTCTTTTTTTCTATTTTATTTTTGACAATATTAAAAGATTGTTCAAAACACAGCTCAGTCATCTGCTGGGAGCTCTGCTTTAAAATGACATTAATGTTGTATTCAATCCACAGTGGGCAAGGCTTTATTTATTAGGGTTTAAACAGAAACACCTGGTTTATGTGTGTGTGTGTGTGTGTGTGCACACTGAGCAACAACAAACCTGCATTACATTTCAGCCAAAATGCAAATGTTAAAATGTGGGCCAGGGTCTGTCCACCGTGTTTGAACCTGCATTACAAATCAAGTGTTCATTTACTCACTGAGGTGCAGATGCAACACTACGTTTTTATTCTTCTGTTTAATGTAATGAAGAACTGCTCAATGTAAAGCTATTATATATATATATATATATAAAAATAAATAGTCTCAGCAAGTGAGTTAGTCTGAATAAGCTTCAGCCACCGACGGCCTCGTTCACCTGACAAACAGCCAAGATGGCGCCGACTAGATGACAGATGTGACGTGAAAGATCCAACCTCACAGGTCTGTCTTACCACTTCATTCATGGCCCAAAGTCTCTGGGATGTGTTCTTGAAATATCCCAGTACTGCAGTTCCTTGTGTCATTTCTCAGTAAAACTTGACTTGCTGTTGGGCTTCCTTCATCACTGTTAACAG
Source organism: Pseudorhombus dupliciocellatus (assembly GCA_016785235.1). Lineage (NCBI taxonomy): Eukaryota > Metazoa > Chordata > Actinopteri > Pleuronectiformes > Paralichthyidae > Pseudorhombus > Pseudorhombus dupliciocellatus. The sequence continues at coordinate 362,555 of JAFBJW010000205.1, read as the reverse complement.
CGTATCGTCCACTGTCTCGTAGTCGTGGTCGCTGTCCACGTCCGCCACAGCTGCAGGGAAAGAAGCAGCGGTTAGTGTTTTAGAGGTCACCGATCCTCGCTGGACCTGGACCTGGACCTGGACCTGGACCTGGTCCAAAGTGTGTCAGAACATAACTTTGACTGAAATCTGTCTCCAGAAACGTTACTGGCTGTGAAGACGTACCTGTCTTGACGGTCTCCTCCCTCTTCACATACATGTTGGGCAGGGCCTTGGTCACGTCACACGACAGTTTTCGTGGTGCAGGTGGAGGCAGTGGATCGTTGGAAATGACCTGCACAGAGGAAGGCGGTTATCAAAGCAGACTGTCGTCTTCACGCAGCCGACCTCGTACTCACCGGGGGCGGGGGAGCTGGGAGTCTCTTTTTCTTGGTTAGAGTCAAATTGGAAAGCTCTTTGGTCGGGACGCTCTCGCCTTGTTTGGGTTTGTCCGGTTTGGGGGGTTTCTTCGGAGGTTTCACCGATTTCCTCGGAGCGTCTGTAAAAGACACGTTTGGTTTGGGCGGCCGAGGGGGAGGAGCTGCCTCCGGGTTTCCCCGTTTGAGGTATTCATAAAAGAACGTGTCCGTGACCTCGGTGACCCTGTCCACGCGGCGGGGGGGCGGCTGATCGCTGGGCCAGGGCAGCGGGTCCCCGGTGAAGAACACGGACACTGACAGCCACTGCGTGGGGATCTCAAAGCAGTGGTCCGGCCTGTGCAGAAAACTGGCCTGGATGACGGGCTCTGAGACGGCCCCTTCTATCCTCAGGCCCGTCTGGCCCAGCAGCGGGTCGGCCTCCAGCTCGCTGTCGCGGTTCACCACTTTGACGCACTGAGGGAAGCTGGGCTCCTCCAGCTCCCAGAGTCTGTACTTCTTGTTGTCTGAGAGCATCTCCATGAAGTGGGCCTGCATGTACAGAGGCAGACAAATGGCCTCTGTCTTCTGCCTGACCTCCTCTTCATCATCGTCCTCCTCATCCTCGGGCGCTTGCAGGCGATGGCACACCAGCGCCTCCACGGGCTGCCTCCCGCCAGGCAGCTCCATCCGGTCCCAGCGCTCCACCTCCAGCTGTTCGCCCACGCCGAGCGCGGGCACGCCCTCCTCCTCCACCTCCTCGCAGCTCCTGGTGACGCTCACCCTCAGGCCCGGCGTCCGGACCGATGCGACGTACAGCTCGTACACGGAGTTAAACTCTCTCGGCCGCCTCCGGAAGCGGCCGCCGTATTGCTTCGTCACCAGGAAGAACTGCTGCGCCTTGCGGCTCTTCAGGTTGGAGAACAGCATCCAGTCGGAGGTTCCTTTCCTGTGGAACACCAGGTGCTTGCTCTTGCTCAGTTCTGGCAGCCAGCTGCACCTGAACAGCGAGTGGGGCTGTGGGCTCTCCAGTATCTCCACCACCACTGGGAACGACTCGTCGGGCTGGGAGAGGACGTCGGTCAGGCTCAGCGGCGTCACAAACGTGACGTCTTTGCAGCGCTCCGTGACGTCGATCACCTCCATATCAGAGCTGGACGAGAACTTCAGCACGTTCTTCCTCACTGTGCGAAAAAAAGGGAGAAGTGTTTCAGACAAGTTGCCCGGAAAACGCTCACCTGCTCAGCCTCCTCAGGTGAAACCAGGCGTCCTCAGGACCTCAGCCTGGCCGTCACCGGGGGCCACGCACAGCGACCCTCATTCCTCCCTCTCTTCTGAATTGACTTTTTCAACATCCCACTCAGCCTCGCTCACCCTCAGACCCGGCGTCTGGACCGAAGCGCCGCACGGTTCCTCCGCCTACCACCCGGCTCTTAACCTGAGGAAGTTTATCGGCTCGTTTCCTTTTTCTGATTCAGCCCCAAAGCCTTTTACAGGAAACTTTTCTTTACTGCCTCGAGGTCCCATCCCTGTCTTTCACTCTTATTCTCTCTCCCTCGTGGTGCGTTCAGCGTGGATGGCAGAGTTGCATTGTTCAGGACTCTTTCTATATACGTCAATAACACGTTGGATCTTCAGTCTCTAGACTGATTTAAACAGTTATCAGTGATTAATGGATGCTTATAACGATCCAGAAGAAAAGGGGAAGTCTTTCTCACAGTGCATGACGGCGTGGACTTGGTATATCGGGGTCAGGACAACTGTCCGCTCGTGTTTGATGGGACGAAACCGGCGACTTCGCAGGCAGGCGGAGGCCACGATCTCCTTCAGAGTGAAGCACTCCTCACTCTCACACTCGTAGAACTCTCCCCGGGAGGAGAGAGGGACGCACACTTCGGCCGACACCTCCTGTTGTCCTCGAACGTGGCAGCGGACCTGATCCTCCTCGACGGCGAGCACCGTCAACGCCCTGCCGGCCGGGAGCGTCAGGCTGTCGACGGTCATCTTCGTGCGGCTGGTGAAGGCGAAGGGCAGGCAGGAGTCCAGACCCACGGGCCTCAGACTCATCATCTCCTCCACCGTGCTGTACGCCATCTCCTCTGGAACCACCTTGTACAGGCCTGAGACACGAACGGGGGTCAGGGGTCAGGGGTCAGGGCTCGGCTGCAAACAGCGTGTCTGTGACCTCACGGCGCAGACCCACCTGTGTGGCCCAGAGGGAGCTCAAAGCTCTCGTTGTTGCTGACGTCCTCACAGCAGACTGACTGGAGTTCCAAGGCGATGACCTTTATGAGATCCCCGGTACAAAAGCAGACCTCACTCCCAGAGAGCTCATATATGGATCCTGAAAGAACAAGCAAGAAGCAAGTCCAGATCAACATTCTGAAAGGAAGTTGATCACTTTTCATCAGTGGATGGAGACGAGGCAGCGTACAGAACCCACATGATCCGGTCTCCTCTCTACGCGCGCGGCCTCTGGGACAGTAGAAGAGCTTACCCTGGAAATAGACCCCTGAGGTGACCTGCAGGATCTTTGGCAGACACTTGTTGTCAAACGATGCGATCAGCTGCTGGAGAGGCAGAGCAGTTTCGCCCGCCATCGCTGCCGTGTGCCGATGAAGAGGAAAGAGACAGCGAATGACGGGGGCTGACAATATAACCACAAGCGCAGATGAGGAAGTTGCTGAGCAGTTTGCACGATGTTTGCATGTGTCAGATTGTTCAGGCGTGACAAAAATGTGTGTTCGTTTCTGCATGAATGTTTGTGGTGTCAAAACGGACGGAAGTGCTGATTCCTCCTTTAAGATTCACATCATTTTCATTTTTCAACTTTTGATGCAGCTTCAGTGTCACACTCTCAGAACAGAGGTTGATCTCAAGCCATTAAATGTGACCCACATCTGACGACAGAGCAGTCGTACCTGAGCGACACAACGAGGCAGTGCCTTCGCTGCATCTGTAAAAAACCCACAAGCCTGCCTGACGCTCAGAGGCAGCCCGGAACCTGGAGGGGTCCACTTCCCTTCTCAGAAAGCAGGTTGACAGAACTCACACAGAGGAAATGCACTGAGAGCTAAAAGCCTTTGTTACATTTAAATGCACCAAACCCAAAATATCAAAACACACACATAATATTTGTACAAACAACATTTTCATTCATGAGGAGTTTTCTGTCTTCAGTTTTCTTATTTTTGCTTATTTCTTGTGTGTTTTTAAAACAACAGAGTGTATTTCTATTTTGGATTGAATTTATTTTTTTCAGTGTGGACAGTGTCAGAATGTCATTGCACGTTTTTTGTACATGATGTATTTGTACAATTGAGGTGCTCTTGAAACCAAAACGATAGTCTTATCACTGCAGGAGACGGGATTCCGGAGCAGCTGGTTCTTTGTGTCCAGTTTCTCCTGAGTGAGAGGAGCAGGTTGTATTGGGGCCCAGTATGATGGCTTTAAAAGACCAGGAGCTCCCTGACAAACATTCATTCATTCATTCATTCCTCACCCAAGCAAACACAGAACTAGACTTAGCGTTACCCACATTGGTGTTCTTATTTCTCAAATTAATTCTCTCGTAATCACAGGAAATAAAGTGCATGTCTGTGTGACCTTTGAAGGCTTCTGTACCTCGAGTCTTCTGAATGCGACTATTTAGACCTCTGGCGCCCTCTCGTGGTCCTCCGGGGAATCTACATCATTCCCTTCACTCATTCGCATTTTGTTTCAGTCTCGCGCTACATGTTCCGCACATTAATAACCGGTTTGTTGTAATTGGAACTTGGCCGCAAAGCGCTCCAAAACTCCAACTCCCACAGTGCCACGGGGACGTTTTTCCCGTCATGCCGCGCGGCTCCTGGAAGATCAGGCAAGATGGCGACTAAAACAAGCACAGAGAGCGGTCCCCCTCCTTTCGACTGTCCGTCATGGTGAGGAGACGCACGCGTCGGAGGGGCCGCAACGTTTGGGGCGAACAAGCCAAACCGCGCTCGGGAAATTCTGCGGGTCTCCTTCGTTTGCGGAGAAGCGTGAGGCTAGTACAGCTAGCGTTAGCATCTCCGCAAGCTAACGAGCTAGCCCGTGAGCGCTGCAGTGACCGTGTTAATGCGGGGAGGTGCAGTTGAACCTGCACTCTTGCTCTTGGGCTGTGGGAGAGAGGTTTGCTTTTTCCGGGCTGTAACAAAGCAGGTTCATGTGAATGTGTAAACGGCCACTGTCTGTTTCCTTGCAGGGCAGGAAAGGCTCCTCAGGGGCTCCATCTAGACGTGATGAAGGGAGACAAACTGATAGAAGTGAGTGGAGGCCTGTGAATGTCAGTGAATGCACCAGATACGAGCCTGGCAGCCGACGCAGCCCCTCTCTGGGTTTGGGTCACGTGTGGCTGCGTGGTTTCCAACGGTGCGACAGCAGCATCAGCCCTGAGATTTAAGCTCGGCAGTGGGGAGCATCACTGTTGAGTTATGGCTCAGAGGCACAGACACACACACACACACACACACACCCCGCAGGTTGTTCACAGACGCTCCACATCTGTCCCCGCAGAAGCTGATCATCGACGAGAAGAAGTACTACCTGTTTGGGCGGAACCCGGACTGGTGCGACTTCACCATCGACCACCAGTCGTGCTCTCGTGTCCACGCCGCCCTGGTCTACCACAAACATCTGAAGAGGGTCTTTCTCATAGACCTCAACAGCAGTAAGACCCTGTTCACAGCCACTGTGTGTGACCTTTCCATGTTCAGGATAGTTATCGAAGGGCTGATACACAAAGCCACTGACTTGCTGCAGCAGGTCTGCTCTGGACAGGTCCCATAATTCATAGCAGACCAAATGAGTTAGTTAGTCATTCAAATGATTTGGGACACTTGGTCATATTCAGCTCAATCATCCAGTGTGGATATCAGACGTTGATTAGAATTACATGGAAGTGCTATTTAATCTTCAACTACATCGATTGTTACATAGGTCCATTTGAAGACTGCCAATCAAAAACCAGACTGAGAGAAGTTCACAGTGAAGTATTGATCTGAGCTGCTGCTCCGTGTGACATCAGCACGTTTTGACGCCAGGACTGAATTCAACTTATTCTGTATTCAAGCGCACGGTACTTTCCTGGGACACATCCGTCTGGAGGCACACAAGCCTCAGCAGGTCCCCATAGACTCTACAATATCTTTCGGGGCCTCAACACGAACCTACACCATCAGAGAGAAACCTCAAACCCAAGGTGCCGCAGGCACAGGCGACAGTAAGGTGGGCGATGACGAGGAGCTGAAGGGGCTGCTCGGGCTTCCCGAAGAAGAGACGGAGCTGGAGGTACGTTTATGATCTCATGAGATGAACAGTGTCTTAACTTCATGCTGCTAAACTTTAGCTAGCACAAACATCACGCTTTATAGCACCAACGCTACAAATTAGTTCGTTAAAATTCTCTTTGAGCCCTGAATGTTGTTAACAGGTGATGTCATTCGTTCAGTTTTATTTTTATTATCAAAGATGGTAGCTTGTCAGACTAGTTTGAATTCACAAACCTTGTCTGTAATTTGAGGGACACACTGTTAAAGTACGATCGATGTAACACACGCACGCTGATGCATTTCATTATGTTGCTGTTCAGTTTCATGGTGTCCTGGTCGCACCGCACTGAAATTCATTTTCGTCTGATGACAGAACCTGACCGAGTTCAACACAGCTCACAACAAGCGCATCTCGCTCCTGACTATCGAAGAGGGAAACCTTGAAATCCAGAGGCCTAAGAGGAAACGGAGGAACTCCAGAGTTACCTTCAGCGAGGAGGACGCCATCATCAACCCAGGTACAGCTGGAAGGTGGTGGGACAGTAGCTCAGGAAACATTTCCACAACTCGTGGGGAAGGGTTAATAGCAACGCAATATTAACATTGTTCTACTTTTGCAGAGGATATCGACCCTTCGGTGGGACGTTTCAGAAATATGGTGCAGACTGCCGTAGTCCCCATCAAGGTAACCTGTGGCTTTGTTTTAAAACAATTCCTGATTTGAAATGGTTGAATCTGAGTTGACTGGGTTCATCATATCAGCGGGTTCCTTCTGTTGTGTTGACTCTGTGACCTGATCATCGTTGTTGTAGAAACGGAGGTCAGAGGGCCAAAACACCTTGGGTCTGGATGACATGGCTTCAAAACGCATGCACGCCTACAGCTTGGGTGGGGGTCTCTACGGGGATTTGCCTCCCACTAGTCACGAGAACCAGCCGACCGGAGCCCCGGGGGGGGCTGCCATGCAGGGGGGGCTTCCCCTGCCCTTCCCTAACCCAGCACCAGAGGTGGACCTGGCCCCAGAGGCTCCCCAGCCTCCCGTCACCCTGAACCCCACCCCTGTCACGGCTCCCTACCTACCAGAGACCCACAACGAGCCACGCAAAAAGAAATACGCCAAAGAAGCTTGGCCGGGCAAGAAACCCACCCCTTCACTACTCATCTAACCAGTGTGTTCCAGCCGCTGACTCTCAGGTGACCAGTAGTACGCCAGGCTCTGACCTGGCCGAGGTGGAGTCACTCCCTTTTTTTATTGATTTGTGTTCCACATCATCATGGGAAAGATGGCACGCAGCTCCAGGTATCGTCCACTCTGTTCAGTCAGCAGTTGATATTTTGGCAGGAGGAGTTAAATATTTGCCACTGTGAACAAATATAAACCAATATAACTCAACAGACTTGGCTGTGAGCCTTTTAGTACCAGGAGTGTGTGTGTGTGTGTGCGTGCGTGCGTGCGTGCGTGCGTGTGCCCTCAAATTGTTTTTGATGTGATGGGTGTAAAGTAAACAGTTTTTTTCTACTAAACATATTTCAACAGTTTTTTCACGTCGTTAATATTTTGATAATGCTATTAAAACAAATGGCTTAAAATTACTTTTGTATGAGATATTTTATTGTGAAGGCAGGAAGTCGGCCTGTGTGCTCCGGGAGGCCTCCTGTGACTGAACCCTGCAGGTACAATAGTGAGCAGCCCGTTCCGCTTCACTTGACCTCGTCTGAGAGCGTCGTGGCGTTCCGTGGAAGTGCGGTTCGTTGTCAACGGTTTGCTGCCGTCCTGTAAATACACGCAGCTTCCTTTTTTAACTTTGTAAATTTGAACTGTTACCACGTAGCAACACGACGCCGTGTACACACGAGCTCTGGGTGTATTAGGCTTTAATGTATGTTTTGCAGCTGATTACAGTGCAGTTAATATTTTTGTTCTACAGAGCCAAGCTAAGTCACAGGAATGAAACACACCATCTCCCATGATCCCTTCCATCAGATTAGTTTGCTATTATTGAACATGCTATGGTTATCATACACTCTAATCTCCAACCAGTCACTGACACTCGACATGGAGCCCCCTGTGAGAGAACAGCCCTGGGACAAGGACAGGACAGATGGGACAGGCACGGGGTTGCCCTGGAAATAAACTGGCTGTTTCACATGATCTTGAACTAAACGCTGAATGTTTGAGATGCTTTCAACAAACTGTGCTGGTGACTTCTTGTTTGTCTTTGTGGGCCTGTGCATTTTGTAACCATGACTGTAAATAAAGAAATGACTTACTTTGACTCATGTTTTAAGATGGCGCCTTGTGCTCGCCACGGGTGAGCTGTCAGATCAAAGCTGCTCCAAGGGAATGTGCCTTTCCATAATGCAACACGTCCGGGTGATTAAACAGTGACAGCAATCCCAATCAAATGCTCACGCTAAAATACCAAACTAAGTAGAAGTGCACTTGTATTCGTGAATCAGCGTTTGTCCGCGACAGGTTTGATTTTGATGTGGATGCCGTTGAGCGAGCGCATCACCAGTCGGGGGATGAGCTTGGGTTTTCTGGCGGGGTCCTCCACCAGCTCGTACCTCCTCAGCGTCAGCGCTATCGCCACTTTCATCTCGTTCATGGCGAAGTTCTGACCGATGCAGTTCCTGTTGGAAGGAAAATAGAAAACTGTGAAGCGGTGGAACGTACTGGACATATGGTAGCATCACGGACACAAACTACAAGCTTGAGGTGTATGAATAATATGTCTGCACCTGAGGCCTGGAATGTTTTAATTCGAGCACAAATGGTTTCAAGTGTCTCGTTTGCTATGACACAAAAGCTCAAAGGCTTTTACATTCTGGACTTTCTTGTTCTGTCCATGTGTCCCAGTAACTTGCAGCTGGGGTCAAGTTTCCGCTGTTCCTTTGGCAACATGAGGAGATTCTATTCTGAACCGAGCTGCTTCGGGTCTCATGTTCCACATCTTTTTAAGCTCGATGTTCTACTCTGAGGAATCCAGCGTTTTAAAGTTGGATCAATCCAGTGAGCCACAATCCTTTCTGACGGAGGTGGGATGGAGAGTCACGTTAGCTGCGAAGAGGCAGCCAGGGTCACGTGAGGACAAACCTTGACCCAGATGAGAAGGGCACGAATGCGTGAGGGGACCTCTTGGAGACGTTCTCTGGGAGGAAGCGCAGCGGATCGTAGACCTGTGAAAAGGAATAGGAAGAACACGAAGCAGAAATCACATCGTTTGCCTTTGTCTTCCGTCCCCTTGTTATACTTGCCTCGCTCACTTCCTCTTTCCTCTTTGTTAGATGTTAGTCAGAGTCACATGCTGCAAACTAAATGATTGTGACTTACGTGAGGGTTTTCCCAGATGACTGGATTCCTGTGCATTCCATACACACTTGTTCCAATAAGAAAACCTACCAACACAAACAATGGGGGTGCAATTAAGACGGAATATGAACAAACTAAACAATGTCTTGTTATCAGCTGTGTGGTCAAACGTCTGAATTATTTTAAAGCCTCATGTAGATGTCAGATCTTTGTTTGTGCTCAAGGTTGAATCAATGCAACGAAATCACAGGCACAAAGGTTAATGTTTCAGCTTTAACCAGTGGTTAAAGATGCAGGTTAAAGTCTAATTTCTTACCTATTAATGTGTAACTTTCCAATAACCAGTAAACCGCATGTGCTCTATTGAACTACGGGTGAACCACGGGGCACCACAGACCTGCAGGCAGACTCCTCCCGTCACAAAAGGTCATGGGTTTGGTGAGTTTTCGGGCCATTCCCGGTACAGGAGGGTAAAGACGAAGGGATTCTTTCAGGCACATGGTAGTGTACGGAATTTTACTCAGATCATCCCTGGACAGAGAATATAGACGCGTTAGAGCTCATCCAATCCGGCGCAGCGTCTCCATGACACCAGCCTACCATTCGATGGTGTCCTTGCCTCGCAGCACCTCTGTGATCTCATCCCTGCACATCTGCTGGTGCTTTGGGTTGCACGCGAGACAGTAGAGGGTGAAGGCGACGCCGCTGCTGGTGGTGTCGTGGCCCTCGAACATGAAGGTGTCCACCTCTGCCCGTATATCTTCATCGGACAGACCCTGCTGACTCTCGTCCTGAAAGAGCCATCGAGAGAAAGAGAGAGCGTCATCACGACATAACCAAGGCTGTGAGGATGGCGTTGTGTAACAGAGGCCAGGGAGGTGAGAATGAAAACACAGCAGACACAACAACACACAGCTGTAAAGATATGACTAAGATGAGGAGGAGGAGGAGCCTGGTCAGAACACGTACCCTGGCACAGAGCAGAATGTCCAGGAAGTCCAGGTTTCTCTTGGCCTGGATGCGATCCAGCTCCTTCTCCTCCTTCAGTGCTTCCTTTCTCTTTCTTATAACTTCCGCTACAAGCACAAGACAGCAAACACAACGCACAGCGCTCAGTTTTAGCGGCGCGTGCACGCATACACAGCGCCGGAGCGGAGCTCACCTGTGTGAGCGTGAGCAATCCTGCGCGCTCTCCTGAATCTGAAGCCGTGGGGGCTCAGGTAGTAGATCAGGTCGCTGTGGTACGGAAACGTCCTGAACCGCTGGTTGACCAGAGAGCTGAGTTCATACACAGCTTTGATGTATTCATTGGTTCCACTGAAACGAGAGGCACACGTCAGCGCTTGGCGTGGAGCGTGGCTGCTGGGGGGCGGGGACTCACCCCTCGGTCTGACAGTTGCTGCTGTAGCTGAAGGCACATTTCAGGATGTTGTCCAGGGTCATGAGGCTCACGTGTTCGAACAGCTCAAAGGACTCACTGGTGGCTCCATAATGTACCCATTTGTCCTGGCAACAGAACAGACGCATTAAAGGGATAGTTCACCCCGGAATGACTGCTCACCACCATATTCACTCAGTTCTTGCCTCAACCTTCCCTTGAACGTCTTCATTTGCCATGTGAAGCATTTGCACTGCACCGTGTTTACTAACCAGCATAACTTTAGTGGAGTCGGACATCAACTGCACGTATTGTTTCAAGACGTCGTAATGGAAACCGCGCGTCAGGAGCCTCCGGTGGCGAAACCACTTCTGACCTTCTGACACCAATAAGCCGTCCCCTGAAGCGACAGAGTGTGCGTGTGTGTGCACGTGAATGACAGATCCCAACACTCGACGTCAGTGATGCAACACGCGGGCAGAGCAGTCTCACCGATCCAGTCCTTGATGAACCTGTACGCCACATCGTCTTTTGGTTCTGTTCGGAAACAAACACGCGGCGGTGAAGGCACGTTCGATCACAGAGTCGTCACAAAGAGCCGCCGCTCACACACCTGTGGATGTCAGGATGGTCTTGGCGTAATCTGGGTGGTGAACGTTGAGGAAACACATGAAGGGGCCGAACCACAGTGGGAACGCGTGGGGGAACTGATGTATCCACTCCAACAACTGGTCGAAGTCAGTGCCGTCCTGTTTAAACTGAGATCAAATCAAAAAAATCAAAAATCATGTCAGCTGCTCAGGTTTCTGTTGGCTGGCCTCAGGGTGTTTACCTACTGTGTGCCTCTGGCCACACACGAAGTAAATACTAAACTTGACAATTATTAACAAAAAGTGACAAGTAGCCAAAGGTACACAAGGTATTCACTTGACTATCATCAAACTATTATTGTATTCACTTAAATATCGTGTAACTTTAGATAGTATGTTTGGTAGCTACACACCACAGCAGTATAGTGCAGTACAAGTACCACTGAAATGAACAGTACCAGTGCAGTATAGCGCAGTAATAGCGCAGTAAATCTGAGCATAGTGTGGCGACCCTCCGCCTCCTCTGTGGACTGGATGCACAGCGGTACCTGCAGGACGTGTCCAAACAGCCAGTGTCCCGGGGGTCCAGGGAAACACTCGATGTCCCTGAACGACGCCGCTCTCTTCTGCAACAGGACGCTGAGTTTACACGCGACGTACACGAGACAGACCAGCACGAGCAAGTAATGCACGCGGGGCACGGCCGCGAGGGCTTCGGTGAAGTCCATGCCCAGGAGGAGGAGGACAGGACAGACGGCACTCGCTCACGCCGGCTGACTGTCGAGCTGAGCTGCGAGTCTCCGGCAGTTGTTGGACCATAAACCCCTGGCCGGTAGGCGGCGGCAGTGAGTCTGGAAGCAGCTTCCCCGCGCAGAACAAACCGGAAGAAGAACAGCAGCTTCTCATTCCTCTGCCTGCTCTCTTCCTGTCGTCGGGCTGGTGTCTCTCCCTCTTTTTCCTTCACTCCCTTTCCCCCTTTGTTGGTGTTTTTCATCAGACGCAGCAAATTGAGGTTGAAATGCTGAGCGCGGCCACTTGAGCTGCATTGATGCTAACTGCTGAAGCTAGCAGCTAGCAGCTAGCTAGCGAGTTTGAACGAACTGGATCCTCGGTCTTTCCGGTAGAGAACTCACCAGAAACCAGAACCCCGCGGTTCCACGTCTGCATTTCCGGAATTTCTCAGGTAAAGGAACGAGGTAGCCGTACAGCTGGTCCGCTACACGCTTACACTGGCTGGCTAGGCTTCAGCTAGGCTTCAGCTAGGCTTCAGCTAGCCTTCAGCTAGCCTTCAATGTGCGATGGAAGCTGAGAGCTGACCCTAACTCATATTCTCCAGCCAATGAAATTGTAAAATGTAATTTCTGAACTCAAAGGAAAGGAGATCGTTTCGATAAATCCCCACGTCTCTTTTTAAAAAACGTTTTTGAACCAGTTGTCAGTGGATTGGCTGCTCCTCGTTGCCTGTATACTGTGATAAATAGACAGGTGGTGAAAGGAGGGGGACAGGTTCTTTCTACATTTGAATAACATTGTGAAAGAGACCAGCTGATAATGTCTGGTGTAAACATCATTCAAACACATATATTGACTTTAATGCGATGAGGCCTTTCAAACGTTGATCTCCATGAATTGAACTTTTCCTGTTTATTCAAAGGTTTTCGTGTGTCGCCTCCTGTTGTAGTGAATGTTTTTTTCCTTCATGTTCATAAGGACCTCAGTAAAGATGGAGGCTCCTCCTGTCACCGTGATGCCTGTCACCGGCGGCACCATCAACATGATGGAGTACCTACTGCAAGGTAAGATTAGTCCGATTCCACCACTGCTGAGGACAGACAGCAGCACATCTCAGTGATGTAAACACATACATACATGATAAGAGGCAAAGCACATGCACAGTGATGAGATGTGATGACTGAAGTTGGCATGTCCCCATGTGATCACTGTGTCACTTGAATGAATAAAACAGTTGAATAAGAAATACAATCCAATATAGATCAGTAACAGAATAAAAGGAAAGACCTTTGTAAAGTGCTGTAATGGATATATATATATTTTTTCTTTGTTCTTTGAAACCGTTTGTATCATTGTGTTAATCATCTCTCCAAAATGTCCAGAGAAGTCTATTCTTAGTAAGCCCCTAATGATGATGATGATGTAATGCAACTCTGTCTCAATGAATTCCAGCCTTTGTAATGTGGTAGTTTTTGCAGACTTGAACATGTGCAGTTATGATCACCACATATGATGAAGTCATCTCTACATCATTCAGCTGTTCCAATGACGCTTCTCTCCCCTGTAACCATTCAGGCAGTGTGTTAGATCAGGCTCTAGAGAGCCTCTTACATCGCCTTCGAGGTCTGTGTGACAACATGGAGCCTGAGACCTTCACAGATCATGAACTGGTTTATCTTCTCAAAGGCCAACAAGGCAACCCCTTCATCCTGCGTGCCCGCCGCTCCCTCTCCCACCCCACAGCTCCGTGGCACCTGCGCTACCTGGGCCAACCTGAGGTGGGAGACAAGAGCCGCCATGCCCTGGTCCGCAACTGTGTTGACGTGGCTGCGTCTCACAGCCTGCCTGAGTTCCTGAACGAGATGGGCTTCCGCATGGACCATGAGTTTGTGGCGAATGGACACATATTTCGAAAAGGAGCGATGAAAATCGTGGTGACCAAACTGTCGCGCATCTTGGTACCAGGCAACACGGAGAACACGGAGCGCTTGTCACTGTCGTACCTGGTGGAGCTGAGTGTGCTGGCTCCCGCTGGTCAGGACACCGTGTCGGAGGACATGCGCAGTTTCGCTGAGCAGCTCAAGCCCCTGGTGCACCTGGAGAAGATAGACCCGAGCAAACAGAGACATTAACTGGACACCTTCACAACCACTACAGACAAATTCTCATGTTTCCTCTGCTTTTTTTTTTTTTTTTTTTTTTTACATCCATGTTCTTTTGTTACCTGAACTGAAATACAGTGCATCTTTGACTGATCACAAACTTCTGGTCAATTTATTCTCTGAGCTGGAAAATTGTCTCCTTCATCGTTGGTGGCACCCACTGTCAACACAACCGCATACCTCATAGCTCAGTTTAACAGGTTAGCTTCATTTGTAGTTGTTGTCCATGGAGGCAACACTTATGTGTTTAGAATAAATAGAAAATGCTAGTGGAAATGGAAGCAAAGATTTAAATAGTAAGTGAAGGGCTGTTGTAGATGAAACATCATTTGTTGTATTGTAATGGAGCACAAATATTACTGTTACCACGGCTTTCTATTTCCACATACTACTGTATACCAGGACGTACTTTTTCATTCATGACAGTGAAGTCCTTTTAGACCCCCTGACATTTGATGAATGAACGTGTTCCATTGATCACCACCAGGGGTCTCTGTTGCTCCTTGCCTGACTCGCGACAGAGAGCTGAACCTTCCTCAGATCATCTGCAGGAGCTGCGGTTGCCATGGAAATAATTAGTTGTGAGATCTGCACATCTTTCCCCCCACTCTAATTAGCTTTCTCAATTGCTTAATGATACATAGACCTGTGAAAGCCTTTCTTTCTATCCCCCAACAAAGGCATTGATTTTCCCTCTCTTCCCCTCTCATTTCTGCTGTTAACCCATTAGTGCCTCTTTCATGGGAACTTGAGCTGAGACGTGTGTGCGTGTGTGAAAGCACTGCAGCTCCCCAGGTTTTATATATATATATATATATTTATACTACTGTGTGGACATTAGGGCTCGTCCGCTGTGGAGACTGAAGTAACTAATGCACATCCTGTCAGTTATGATAATAACATGGGCAATCTGACATGAGTGCTTCTAATAACGCTGCTGCAGGAAGATGCATTTGCAGGGCCTGCGATGTGCGTGTCTGAGGGGAGAGCTCGGGGCAGATGGCTGTCTCTCCACGTTGACCTACCTGCATATCAGCGCTGATGAGGACACGCTCGCTGAGGTGGAAAGGTGAGATGACATTGCCTCTGCTTACATGTCATGCACCTGGGAAACCTCCCTTTGAACGCTTGAACATACTGAACATGTTGCTGAGTGACTGTGTTTGTTTTGGAGGCAAGTCTTTTAATGTACAAATTGAATCTGCATCTACAACCTCCCCCCCCCCCCCCCCCCCCCCCCCCCCCCCCAACCCGAACCTAAAACCCCCCCCCCCCCCCCCCCCACACACACACACACACACCAAGGTGCCTGTCAATAAGGCTGGAGTATCTGATGGAGACAGTTTGATGTTCCAACAAGCAGAAGCAGAGTACTGGCCCTCAGGACTGAAGCATGATGTTTCAGCTCTGAGTGAATTATGTATTAAAGAGGCAGATGCCTCCTTGCCCAAGGCTTTATGTGTCCAGCATGGATACACTACAGTCTGCTGGCTTTCTTCCACTTAAACTTGTGTTTAGCACGGTGCTCTTTGGTGATGAGCTGGACTCCCACTGCACCTCCACTCCGCATTGCCTGGAGAACAGAGGCATAGCTGGGCTAATCAGTGTCTTGGCATCAGGCCTGCTCCACTATTGTGGATGGAGCCAACCACTGACTTGCACAAGTGAGGGATTTAGCTTGTTGCCAGAGGCAATATGATAAGCTGCATGGTTTATTTGATGAAATTCAGACCGGAGTGACACCCTCTCCCAACACATGTATGCAGAAACCCTGATCAGTCTTCGAGTGAGCAGACCTGATTCATTTTCACTGTGGGTTTGGAATTCTGTCTAATGGACAATTTGTGTGTGGAAGCTGACACATCTGTGCTTGTTACACAGGAAGCAATAGGTCTAATTATCACTGCAATGTTTCCTTTCCAGTTCACTCATTGATATCAGTTCAGTGTCAAACACGATGACATCAAATCATCTTGAACCTCCTCGTATTCATTTTGAATTTATTGGGAGAGGCATCATTTGAGACTTTTTGGTTGGTGATGACATTTCCTCTTCAGTGTACGTCTCCAACCTTGACTCTAGTGCACAGCAATAACAAAGCTGCGCTCCGACAGCCTTTAAACATCTTTGACATCATCAGTTTATAACACAATTAGGCCCGCTGCACTTTTGAGTGTGAGACGAGCGCACGCTGATTTTCCTCTCCGGGCCATTTGGTTGCTCTGGGTCTTTAACTGTTAAATATAATTAATTGACCAAGGCAGACGGTGTCAGTTAATCATATTTTGTTAGACCTCTGAAACGGGGAGAGAAGCCATTACCTGCACATGCCTTTGCTTTCCACTCCACAACACAGTCTTAATTAAAACTCTTGGCACCAGTTGTCTTTGCTGCTTCTGAGCGAAATGTACATTGCCACAGAAGCCACCAAATATCTGGCTCTTGCTCTGGGCAGGAAGTCTTTAAGTTAGCCCGCTTTGGGCCATTGCCACAGGGGGGAAAAAATCCAGCTTCGCCTACTCAGAAACATTCCCAGAACTTGGATGGGAGCCCTCTCCTTCCTGTGTCATTGGGTGTCCATATGCTTGTTAGAGAGTGTGGGTTGTTGCCCAGAGGGGTGGAGAACCAGGGGAGGTGTTTTCCCAGACAGGCATCGATCTCCCAAGGGTGTTCTTGTGGCTCCTTCAGCTTCCTCTTCCCCTAATCCCACAGGGCAGAGTGGGGTGCAGGGATGAATGGCAGCGCATCATGAGGTTGCGAGGGATGTTTAAAGTGGCAGGGCCAGGGAAATGAGAATGGGCCCTGGCAGAAATTGGCAGGAGAAATAAAATGCGTCCCTGATGTGAATGAAATTCCAGAGAATGTTTTTAGGGTGCAAATTGACAGGCACCGAGCTCTGCCTTGTTGTTGATGTGGTGCGCTGCCTTGCTTGTGGCTGGCTAAGATGATTACTGCCGTGCAGAATATTTTGTTCTAGGATCAGCCAGAGCCTGAAGCCAGCCACGCTGTCTCTGGAATGTCTGGTATGCTGACAGTATAGCAGTTAGCCTGGAAGGGACCGAACACATACATAATTTTTAGACCTGTGTTGCCTGGACCTTTTCGCTCCTCGGCCGCCCCTGCTGGGGGCCCGTGGATCGGCTCATTTGTCTTCTTGATGTTCACAATTACTTCTCTTTCTCCGTGTGACACGTTATGTAATCTCAAGTGTCACTGAAATTACAGCTCTCTGGAGTTTTATTTGTGAACCAGCATCGCAAGTAAAACCTCGTGTTGGGGATATGAATGGCTCGTCTGTCTGGCTTGATTGTTGCTCTCGCCACATAATTAGGAAATATAGTAATTACGCTTCACTCAAATTTATAGGTGCAATACAGCGTGGAGACATTCTTTACATATGCAAACTATTAGCAACATGGCATTTTAAGCCACGTGATCGCGCTGATGCTCAGCCGCTAAATCACCCTGTGACACACCATGACACATCGGCCCACATTTAAAAGCGTGCTATTTTTGACACAGATTTCTCAACATCAGTCATGTCTGACTGCACAGGGTGGCCATGTTGTGCAACTTTTAAGTACAGCTTCAGTCCACGCACACTTTGCGTGATAAGGGCGGGGCTCTCCCAGAATCTCAGCCACCTTACTCAGCCTGAAGTTGAAAAGAAGAAAAAAGGGTTATTCTGGATTTGTCGTCTCACGCGTCCATCTTGAGGGACAATCTGTCGCTGAGCTCTTGGATGTTTTGGACTGCGTCGCCCACAGGTCATGCTGATCACCCACGGGCCATTAAAATGGCTGCATGGAGAGGCTCCAAGATATGATCTGAAATGGTGTAAATGTGTGTCTGTGAAAGGCCATGCATAAATAATATCGTCCCCACTGCAACAGAACAGGTGTAAGCGCGCATCAGGAAACATGACGCCGAGTTCGGCTGTGAGAGAGCAAATCTTTTCTGCATGGAGAGAGGGGGAAAAGGGTGAAGTTCACAGCCAAGTCACCAGCCCAGATTTGCTCTTAATGACGTTCACATGGGAGGTAGACAGCCAATGGGAGTCGAGCACCTGTGCCTGAGAGCCCGCCCTGCTGTCAGATTTGGTTTTGGGGGGTGGGGGTGGAAATCTCCCCTCAGTCAGTGCAGCGGAATTACACACAGGGGTCCGACCGTCAGGATTCTTCCTCTTCTCTTTGGTTCGCTCCCCCTCACTCTGCTTGGCCCCAGCGCACCTCACTCCTGCCGGATTAAAATCTAGGGTTACCTAATCTCTCCTAATCTGCACTAAATCCGTCTAATCGGCATAGAAAATTATACTCACTGAGGTATAGCCCGCAAAATAATCAGCAGAGGTGAAAACCTCCACGCACGCCCAGCGGGTTCTCCCTGGAGGGCATTTTTGGACGCGCACACGCACACACACGCAGACGGTGCGCGGGACAATTTGTTGGGCACAGAGGCAGAGCTCATCAGACGCTGCGTTTGGGGAAAAAAAGAATCCGAGATTGTGCAGGAATTTCTCCTCCACATTGTCTCGTTGGTGTTGCGGCCGCCGCGGGTGCGTGGCGCACAAAGCACCCGCATGACGCACTGTCAGAAGAAGAAGGTCATTATTAGCGGTGATTAAGGATTTTTTGTGGTGGTGGTGGGGAGAGAGAGGGAGAGAAGGACCGAGGGGAGGAGGAAGAGGAGGAGGAGGAGGAGAAAGAGGGAGAGAGTTCGGGATTTCGCTGTAATCACGTTCGGAGTATTGATTTCGTGAGCGCACTCCAATTGGCAGCATCTCCACTCCAGCGCCGGCGCGTCATCCTCAGTTCACGTCGACGGAGCGAGTTGTAAGCAAATGAGAACATGTGTGGGATCTGAGAGTGGAGGAGGACGGAGAGCAGCGGGAGGAGGTGTGATGAAAAAGCCATTTTTGATTCCTGTCATCCTGACAAGTGGATACCACATTTGATTGCCGGACAATTGTATTGTCTTTTTTTGATCCTCCTCGTCCTCTGTGTTTCCTGGGATTCTATGGATGCGTCGCTGGAACTGCAGCCAGTTGGGGGCTGTTCAGGCTGAATGGACTTGAATGTGCCGCCGCCAGCTTAATCCGTGCAGACTGGAAGATTGAATAATTCACGGTAATAACGCATCATCGCCTCAGTGGCTGCTCTGTGCACAGCCCCGGTGGTTCCGCTCCTCTTCCTCACCCCCCTCCCTCCCCCTTTCTCTTCTGGAGGATTTATCGACGCCAATCTGCCCCTTATCTGAAATATCATCTGTTGCTGCAGCTGGATTGAGGACCCCCCCCCCCCCCCCCCCCCCCTCCATGACTGGCCGCGCTGAGGTGGCGTGCACGCTTCGATAAGAAGAATTTCATTCACCATTTGAACAATTTCCACTCCAGATGAAAAATGGACGACAAATTGTTGTTACTTTTATTACTTCTGTTGTCGCTCCACGCCGCGCTGTGATCGCCTCCTCCGTGTCTCCATCATGATCCCTCCACTCGGCTCTGTCGCCTCTTATTGATCCGGACCGTGGAAGCCGAGGAGCCGTTCACCGTGAAGTCACGTTAAGGACAGTGGAATCGCGGAGGTGTTCCCCCTCCCTTGCTTTCTCCTTCGATTTATCCCGTCTCAGCGGAAGGGTCAATGTTGATGATGGAGGACGACGAGCTGGACGCTCATCAGGTTGATTCGGATTTCGAGCCGCAAAGCCGGCCTCGCTCGTGCACCTGGCCGCTGCCGTGCCCGGAGGATTTCCCCGGCGGACACGAGGTCAGCGGGGGTCTCCCGCTGGCCAGCATCAAGGTGGAACCGGAGGACGTGCCGGCGTGCAGAGCGGGGCTGGTGGGCGGCGCGCCGGGAGAGCTGAAACATCCAGCCGGCGCCCCGGCACCCGCGGGCGCGACGCACCCATGCCTGGCCGGCGCGGCGCTCGATGCGAGCGGACCGCTGCGCAAAGCCAAGTCCTCGCGGCGGAACGCGTGGGGGAACCAGTCGTACGCGGACCTCATTACCCGCGCCATCGAGAGCACCCCGGAGAAGAGACTCACGCTGTCTCAGATCTACGACTGGATGGTCCGCTACGTGCCCTATTTCAAGGATAAGGGCGACAGCAACAGCTCGGCTGGCTGGAAGGTAAGGAGCCCAGTAGGAGCCCAGTAGGAGCCCAGTAGGAGCCCAGTAGGAGCCATCCTCGGCACTGTCCTCGTTCATCTGTCATGGCTCAGAGATGGCACGGGGCAGCACCGTGCATGAGCCCCCTTCATCATCGGGACCAGGACCACAGTGGTGTGTGTGTGTGTGTGTGTGTGTGTGTGTGTGTGTGAGTGAGTCCGCTGCTGCTGGTAAATGTGGCAGAGCAACACAGTGAGAGCCTCCAGGAGTCAACAGAGGGACACAGGTCAGCTGTCCACAGTGGCTGTTTCTCAGCTGCCTGGCTGAGAGCCCGTGTTGTCAGCCTATCTGAGGACAGAGGTTGTCCTCATATGCTTCACCTCTGCTGGGCCCACACTTTGAGAATCGATGTGAAGTTTGTTTCAGACCATGCTGTTGTTTCATGGCGTTGCAGGGGAAGGTCATTGAGGCCGAGGCTGTTATTGAAAAGTTACAGATTCTTCATTATTCACTCACTTCCTTTCTCCTCCTAAATCCTATCAATGTATTCCATATTTAGAGAGGTTCATATCGTCATCAGGTCACAGCCCAAAGCAGAGACGTCGTCTTAAAGGATTCAGCCCCTTGTCGAGACTTGTGCTGCCGTTGCACAACATCAACTCTGTGACCAGCTCCAGTCTCCTGCGTTGGCCCCAGGTTTAATCACGAGCACCTGACTGACGCCTGAAGCCTGGCCCATAACCCGAGCGTTGCTAAGGTGTGTCTCCAGGTAGACGTAGTTTCATTAGCCCTGCGCTTCCACCACAGTGGCTCCGACCACAGGGCCTCTGTATCTTCAGTGCCAAAGTCCCAGTCTGCTATTTGTGAAGCTGCAAATTAGGGGGTTTGACAGTGGCAATCTGAGGTCCTGGGCTATTTCAGGCCACAGGCGAGACGTGGGGCCCATTCCAGGTAATGATGGGGGATTAGGTAAGTCGTTTAAAGCAGGCGGCCATAATGTCAGTAACAGGCTGACCTGGTTCTGGTCTGAGACGCAGCGGTAATGTAAACATACTCTTAAACGTCACATGTGCAGCTTAGTCGGAGGAAAACAAGCTGATTGACATATTGTCCCTCACAGACACGTCTGTGCACTCAAATACGAATCTCTGCTGTCGCCGCCCACCCAGGTACTTTATTTTTTTTGTGAACTTCTTCAAATAAAAACACCCTGGGTGCTTTTTGAATGCATAACTAAGCTCAGTGGGATATTTGTTTTGGTCAGAGTGAATCAGAAGGTCCATAAATCCTCATTTTTGCACAGCATAAACAGAAATGTCTGCACCTCCGTGGACATCTGAGGACCCGGTGATCAGAGTAGTGTCTGCGTCTGGAGGTCAGCGTGAGGTCAGCGTGAGGCCACGCGTCCCATCGTGAACCCTGCGTCTCAACCCCGCAGCCTCCCGCCTTCACGTGCACACAACGCAGGTGCACTGTCCCGCCTGTAGTTTTGCATTTGACAGCAGTCGTCGGCGAGCCTGAAAACATGGACTTGGAGCAGTGTGCTTGGTTGTGCCATGGCAGGGGAGGAAAAAAGCTGATGAAATGAAAAGAAATGAAGTGGTCTGGCCCGACAGTTCACTGGGAGGCTCTGGGCTCCGCAGACAGTTTCCTGGCCCTGGATCACACCGGAGGACAGTGACCATCGGAGCAGACTGGGAAAGCATGTGACGCTGTGATGGGCGCGAGACAGCCAGCGCACCTAGACGGCACCATTAAGCTCCTATAAATACCTAATGGCTTCTTGGATTCTAGGAAGGCTGCGGTGTTCTGAGGTCACGGCTTCCTAATCAGCTCCTTACGGGAGGAAGGTTACGGCGACTTGTGCACTTGAGAAGAACCCTGTTACGCTTCCCACCGGGGTGCTCGCCAGAAGTGCGGCGGAGATTAGCCCAGGCTAAATTGGCCTTTATTTTCCAGAGCCCTGTTGCTAGGTTGATCCACGGGTGTTTGTGTGCGCGTTCCGCAAAACACGTGGGGGGTGTGGGGGCTCCCGCGGGGGGAGGGGCTGTCCTCTTCTATCGGCCCTGCTGATTGGTCTTGCTCCTGACTTCATGATGCCGCTAATGGTTTGAAAGGAACCTGGTCTCGGCCCTGCAGCGGGGGAGGTCGTGGCGTTGTGATGTAAGCGTGGGGGAATTGCATTATTCCCGTGTTAAAAGTTATGCGACATACATGTTTTGAAGTTCACAATGAGATTTGTACCTCAGTGCACGTCCGTGGCGTTCCTCCGCTGGACGCCGCGCGCACACACAGTTTGCCCTGTTTGTGTTGACACTGCAGGGCCTGGCACAGCGGGGCGCCACGGGTGCCAGGCAATCACTCAGACGGTCTAATCCAAAGCCACTAGACTGTTATTTATAACGTGTCTTTAGGTAGAGGCCTTTGAGAGGCCAGCGGGGCAACAGGTCAGGGGGGCGTTTTCAGTCCAAGGCCGACAAACCAGGAACGTGGAAAACAAAATGGGGCGGTGACGGTAAGACGAGCAGCGTGTGAGGAAGAGGAGGGAACAGACTGTATGTGTGTAGCGTTAGCATCGGCTGGATCGTATCACTTTGTCTAATTGATTGATGGGAAAAGAGAAAGAGCGGCGTCATCCTGCAGCTCGGCAAATATGAAGGAAATGAATGTGAAATGTGCAGCGGTGTGTGTGTGTGTGTGTCAGGAGCTTAGCATGAAGTGAAAAGACTCCAACTTGCAGAGTGTGACTGTCGTGCACGCGTGCACAGGGAAGCATGCTTGGTGAGTCTGGAGAGACTGGAAACCGTCCGAGACTTCAGCTGATTCATATTTTATTCTGCGTCTTGGCTCAGGAGAGCAGAGTAATTTGAGAGTGTGACACACACACACACACACACACAGAAAATGAGAGCATATGATGCATGCTGGACAGATTTATGGTGTAGGGTTATGAGCACCTTGCCTTCAGTTCAGGTTGAGCTGGGTATCTGGTGCCAAGGAGCCCGTTCTCACCGCCGCCGCCTGCAGCCTTCAGGCAGCCATGACACTTCATTTCTCACTGAAAATGATTAATGGACATGCAAATTACCAAGGCATGGGCACGCATTCAAATACAGAGACAGCAATCAGGAGACGGCAAAATGAAAAACAATATCATTTTCTCTTTGATATTACTTCACTCTCTTATCACAGCGAGGAGCAGGCAGCCATGTTATCGGCCCTTATCGCCCCGCCCATCTTTTCATCCTATGCATTCTCTGTGTCCCCTTCCTGCTGCTCAAGGGCCAATTGAGGTGAAGAGCGTTTCTCGGGGGGCTGTAACGGTCTCCAGCCGCTGAGCGGGGCTTTCTTTCAGCAGCCTGCTTCCTCTCATCTCAGAGAAATCTCACATCGCACATATCTAGCGATAACAGGATAACCGGGGTGGGTCTGTTCTCCTCTCAGCTCTCGGGGTCTTTCGGAGCAGAATAGAAGGGGATGAGGCCGTAGAGTTCCCAACTGGACGGGGATGTTCCTCACAGCTGAACTTCAGCCCGTTACCCATGGGTCTGCGTGGCTTCCAATGACCGAAGCATCGGGAAGCAGAGAAGCTGCCGTTGGGTCCCTCTGATTCAGAAACACAGACATTTGCACAAAAACACAACACACTTGTGCCTCCGTGAACCACCCATGGAGGAACACTGTGTTCGTGGGTGGGGTGAGGGAGGGGGCTGACCGGGGGGCGGAAGCGACTTTCTGCGGTGCTTCTTTTGCCGTCGGATTTGTTTTGAAACCTGCCTGGCGCTCTGCGATTGGCTGGCGCCGAGGGCGTGGCGGTGTTCGGTGTTTTTGGCTGCAGGGGCCGAGTGTGGTGCGTGTTTGTCTCTGAGGCTGCGGGGAGGTGGGGATGGCCCCGCACACTGAAGGAAGCGGGAACAGAGACGTCGTCGTGCTTTCTCACCTTTCAATCACGTGAGCAGCACGTTCTGTAGCATCATGACAACTCGCTGCTCAGGCTCCAGTTTGCTGCACAGAAACATTTTCAAAATGACTAATCCTCAATAAAGGGCCGATGTGATGAGGAGCTCACTGGGCGGCTCCTTCTCACAGGTGACTTGATTTCAAGTGCGATGTTGAGGAGAAAAGTCGGTGACGTTGGATCTGACGCCGCGATGGGACTTGTTCTGTGTGATGGCTCTGGATAGTCACCACTTCAGGCTCCGTGCACAGAGCCGTGCTTGTTGCTCATCTTTGTCACTGTGCATAATGTGTGATTATGCTGCGCATGTTTCTGAGTGGATTTCACTCCCCTCTCTCCCTGTGTGTGTGTGTTGGGGGGGTTGGGGGGGGTTGATGGGCTCAGTGGGAGCCCGGGTCCCGGGGGAACAGCTCTCGTTAATAATTCAGACGGGGCTCATTATCAAGGCAGCGCAGATTTCTCCCTGATTCCACCTTAATTGCAGGCAGGCTGCTGCACTCAGGCAGGCGCTCGTCACGCTGGGTCGACTCTTTCTGTCCCCCCCCCCCCCCCCCCCCCCCCCCCCCCCTCACGCTGGGTCGACTCTTTCTGTCCCCCCCCCCCCACCACCCCCACCACCCCCTACACACACACACACACACACGGCCTCAGGCTCGCTGACTCCGTGTCGGTGTGCACCTTAATGGCCGTACAATGCACATACTATTTTTATTTGTACTTAAAGATGCGCCTCATATTCTTCTGCTGCGACACAGGTCGTGCGCGGTTTGGGGGCGTGGCTCTACGTGGCTCTGTGTTTCGCTGGCCAACGGACGGGAGGCGCCTGGAGAAGGTTCACTGATTTCATCGTAGTGGTTGATCATGGTTGATGATGAATAATTCCACCTTCATTTTCTGTCGACTGTTCAGAGGTGGAATAGAACCGGGTTTTGTTTTGTGTCACATTGTCGTCACGTGTTTGATTTCAGATTAATTTCAGCAGCAGTACCTGTCAGTGACACGGGGCCCAGGCCCAAGCTGCAGCTGATTTACGCTTCGCGGGTGAGGTACCATTTGTATACTCACAGATCCATGGAAAACATTACCCATAATGCTTTATGATGCACACAGCACAAAGCCTAATGTGTTTTCCTTTTGTTGTATGCTCTGTGATGTATCATAATGGCGCCTATAGCATGTGACCGTGGAGTGATTGATGCGTGCCCGTCTCCAGTCTTACGTAATCGATCATGTCCTCATCATTTTCTCTGAATGATGGGTTTCCATTCGGTCCGTTCAGCGAGGCGCCGCTGAGGGCGCCACGTAATGGGCCTGATCTTGTCATACGTGGATGTGAATATTTTAAATCCAGCCATTGTAACTAGATCGGGGTGCTTTAGATAAACAGCGCAGATGCGTCTTCCTCTTCACGCCACGACATGAAGTGCGCTCCGAGCGGGGTTTCAAAACCGTCTCCCCACAAATCACGGCGCCCGTGTTTCCTAACCCAATTTTTCTCTTCCTGCATGTATGCAAGCGATTGATGGCCGTGTGCCACGTCCTGTCCCCGAGGACGCCCATGATGTATGTCCAGCTAAACGCTGTATTTCTCAACACGCCATCTCCGGACCGGCCTTCCTGGCAGCCGCGTGTCCGGCCTCCTCGCTTGTCTCCCCCTGTCTGTCATGAGCCAAAGGATTGTGGGAGTAGAAGCGTATACAAGGGCCGTAGATCAGCTTACCTGAGCGCGGCGGCGGTGGGTGATGGAGGGCGCCGCCTCACAAAGGGAAACGTGGTTAGCGTTGACTAATCGGAGCAGTAAAAGGGAGGGAGTGGCGAGGAGGAGCAGCAGCGAGAGTTACGTTCGGGAGAGGCGCTGGTTATGCTAATGGCTGATGGCTCGCCGCCGCTGATGGACGGAGCTGGGGAGGTCACGTCGGGCAATGGCTCATCCGAACCCGCAGTGGCGCCCCGCTGAGGTGTAACGTTGACGCACCTGAGCTGGAAAACCTTGGAGAGGAAAGCCTGGGCGCTCGCTGTACGTGTGCATGCGTACAACACGCCATGCGTGAGCTAATGCGTGTGGGAGCCAGCATATGTGCGGGGCGGCGACGGGGCTGAGGCGAGGGTGTCGGGTTATGAGGTGACTGTGCGACCAGCTGGGGTTGAGGGGTGTGTGTGTGTGTGTGTGGGGGGGGGGGGGGGGGGGGGGGGGGGGGGGGGGGGGGGGGGGGGGGGGGGGGGGGGGGGGGGGTGTTAGGGTTGGATTTGTATGTCACTTGCATGAATCTAGGTCAGGACACGGTCCCGTGTTTAGTATGCTGACCGTGTGAGGTCTGAACCCGACTCTGCTCGTCGCCCTGAATGAACCCAGCACGTCTGCCTCGCTCTGCCTCCTCTCCTCTCTCTCTTTCTCACGGACCCTTTCCTCCATCCTTTGCTTCTCTCTCTCTCTCTCTCTCTCTCTGAGCTCGGAGCCTTTTTTCAGTCCCCTCTCCTCCGTCTCTGCCTTTTTTCTTTCCATACCCAAGACTCGTTTTTTCCTCCCTCCCCTGCTTTCTTGTGCTCTCTTTTCCGCTGTCAGTCACTCACAGCCTTCTCTTCTCTCCTCACTTGTTCTATTTCACACTCTCAGTCCTCCCCACAAAGTAGCCTTTTTATCACTCATTTCCCTCTTCCCTCGCTCATTTCTCCTGCTTCTTTCATGTGCTTTTGAAATCCCCTTTTCATCTTTAGCTCTCTCTCTCTCTCGCGCCTGCTCTCCCCCTCTCTCTCTCTCTCACACACACACACACACACACACACACAGGCTCATTCAGTCATTCTTTTATTATCCCAAAACTAAAGTGATAAATGGCTCTTTCTTCTCCGTAAATGTCACTCGGGGAATTGTCTCTGCTCATTGATTGACTGGAGTAGAAGGATGGCCACACATGCACATGTGCCAGTCCTGCACGCAGGCAAAAAAATGAAGCGAGAGAGAGAGAGAGAGAGAGAGAGAGAGAGAGGGCCGAGCGTCGACCTCTGCTCCTCTCGGGTCCAGTGTCCTCTGGCTTTATAATGACCCTCTCTTCCTCAGCAGGGGATCCATCCCAGCTCCGGTCCTGCCGTTCTTTTCTTTTTAAAGTGATGGGATGCATGAGTGTTATTCCCAGTCTGCTCATGGAGCTGGAGCTGTCAGAGGAAGAAAGGCACCGGGGCCAATTGTTCAGAGCAGGCACTGTGTGTGTGTGTGTGTGTGTGTGTGTGGGGTTAATAATGCTCAGTCATTTTCTTAATGTCTCATTCACCCTGCCTCAGGCGCTGGAGCTTGATAAAGGTCAAGACTACTGGTGGTTACATGTCGTCTTCCCTTATTTCTTTCCCCTCGCTGCACAGTGGGGGGGGGGGGGGCACAGTGGGGGGGGGGGGGGTGAGAAGAAAAGGAAAGTGGGATCCACGCGCCTTCTTCCTTCTCAGAACCAGGATGAAGAGATTTCACAGGGAGACGGCGGAGGGAGGAGCAGCAGGAGCAGCAGGAGCAGGACTGGGAGCCAGACTTGGCTGCACTTCAGCTCCACTCTGCACACTTCAGCTCAAGTGTGCGTCCATTAGTGCACTCAGAGAGCCGTGCGCTCCCAGATGCAAGACACGTGCACTTGCGCCGCGCGCAAACACACAGAGTCGATTTCTCCAAGTCTTCATACGTGCACAGAAGCTCCGCCCCCACGCGGTCACACACATTTGCCGAAAAAGCTGCACTGACCCAGTCTTGCTCCGCCTCCCCTTCCCTCTGTTACTCTCTCTCCACACACACACACACACACACACACACTCGCCACCAGATTGCTTCCCGTCAAAATAAATAATTAAATGTGTGCAATAACGGCTTCTGAAAAAAGATCCCTCAATTAGTGCAAAATGGGTAAGTGGCGTGGGGGAGGGGGGGGGGGGGTAAGTGGCGTGGGGGGGGGGGGGGGGGGGGGTATTTTGGGAACACACTCTCACACACACATACACTTACACACAACCTATTACATAAGGCAAATCATGACCCAAGAAGGTTTTTACGCAGTTGTGCAGCAGCAATCAGCTTAGCAACGTCTCCTCACATCTTCACCAGCGAGTCGCTCCCTGAGCGGCTGGACTCAAGGCTGTGTGTGTCGGTGTGTGTGTCGGTGTGCGTGTGTGTGTGTGGAGCTGTCTTTGTACTTTTCCAGGCCTGAGTGTCTGGAATGGTGATTAGGTAAAAAGGTAATAATTCATGCAGTGGAATTTGGAGAAGCGAGAAGGAAAGCGACGCAGAGCTAAACACGCAAATCCCTCTTGAACTGTGTGCGTGTGTGTGTGTGTGTGTGTGTGTGTGTGTGGTTTCCAGATATCACCTGATCACTCACTAACCCTCCTCAGTATTTTCATTCCTGTTGTTCTGCTCACCGCTCGTGGTTACCTGGTTTTTTAGCCGCCAGCAAGTTAACTGGTGACCAGTCTGTGCCCCGCCCCCTTGTTTGCGGCCGCAGTGTCATGTTGTCGTCTGTTGGCTCGGCCGTGGCCACGCTGGCTCTCAAACATCCCTCACTGCCGCGCTCTGCCCTGACCTTTGGCCTTGGAAGTGAAATCATGTCAGACTCCTTCAGTAGACAGACCATGGCTTTAATGTGTGTGTGTGTGTGTGTGTGTGTGTGTGTGTTCTTTTTAAAGCTGAACAGGGTTGGCATGCACACACACACACACACACACATATGGGCTCTTATTTGAGCATTCTATAAAATGTCTTGCTTACAATGGCACTGAATGGACTGATGAGTTGATCCAACAATCAACTGGTTCAATTTAGGATTGAATTCAGCTTTTACTGAGTCTCTGGTTGTGTTTGGGTGCCGACCCGCCTCCGTCCAAGTTGGACAGATCCTCCATGTTTGAAGAGGGGGCGAAGGGTTGATGGCAAACGTGCACGTGCCACGCAGGGCGCTGTGGCGAGGAGCAAGGAGCGAGGAGCGCTCATGTCCCACCTTGCTGCGGTTGGAGTCGGTCAACTAGCAGTGATGCCAGAGAAGATCCGGAGTGGTTAAAATGGGAGCAATGGGCTGAGGGGGGGTGGGGGGGGGCAGGATGGATAAATGTGGAGCCGGGGAAATGAAAAGCTGCAACGCACCGAGCTAAAGTGAGGGCACGACTTCAGAGACGTGGGGAGGGACAGAGAGGGTCAATCAGAGATGCAGGCGGGTGAGGGGAGAGAGAGTGACGGGAAAAGGAGGGAAAGGAAAAGGGGGGGGGGGGGGGGGGGGGGGGGGGGGGGGGGGGGGGGGGGGCGATAGCGTGACTGAGAGGGAAAGTGCACTGCCGTGTGTGTAATGCTCTCAAGACGGATATTAAGACGCGCTGCCCCTCTGCTGCTCCTCCGTCTCCACTAATGATCCTCGCATGGGGCTGAGTGATGGCCGCTGACAGCCGCGCTCAGGCAGAAACGCACGTTCTCACATGCATGTAGCAGCTCATGCTACGCTCACCGACGTGTGTGTGTGTGACCATCACCCTTACCCCCCCACACACACAGCGGGGCTCACAGTCACGCACTTACTGTAAATATGCCTCCGTCCGGCTGCCTCTGCCTGTGATGGGTGGGTGTGGTGTCTCTTCTGGCCGCTGGGCGCCGTGACTCGAACCAGTGGACAGCGAAGAACGAGAAGGAAACCGCACGATAGATTATGACCTGACGTTTTGTTCACAGAGGACGCAGGAAGGCGTCAGGCCCCGCTGAGCGTCCCGGTGTGTGTGTGTGTGTGTGCAGAGCGCCACAGTAGCCGTTCAAGGCACTGCTTCATTTTGAGTTGCTCTGTAGATGCTTGAAGTGTGGTGACAGCGTTTGCTGTGGTGGCCTGTGGCTCGGCTCATTCTGACTCATGTGTTGGTTCCGTCATCCAGAGATTCTGAGGTCAGGCTCTGATGCTTCTTTATCTGACCGTGGACAACGAAGCTTTAGGTCCTGACACGTTTCCCACAATCCCCTGCCACCACCACCACGTTCCCAGTGAGTCTAGAGAGCGTGACGATTCCTTTGGTTTGAGTTTGAGACAAACTGACAAATGATCCAACAACAGGACGTGGATTCAGAATATAAGTCACACGTTCAATCCAGCTGTGGTCACATGATGCTGCTGAGCTCGAGAGGCTTTGATGGCGTTTCCAACACGCGACACGTGTTCAGTTCAAAAAGTTGCATCTCATCGTTGAAAGTGTCAACGAACGCGACACTTCCTGCCTCTGTGAGCCTGCTGCTGCGATGTGCGCGTATGGAAGGAGAACTCTGCGGTCGCGCCGCAGGCCGTTGTTACTGTCGTCCGTGCATCATCATTTTCCCCCGCCGCCCCGTCCCCGTGAGGCACCTTCCATTTTCCCGCCTTAATCCAACCGATGCGAGCAGAGGCCCCGACTGCCGCCGAGAGGTGAGGAAGTAGGTCAACAGCATCGCGCTCCTCTAATTAGATGCTGCGAGAGCGTTTGTGCGTACGGCTGCTCCTAATCCGGAGGAGGCCTCTGTGGGAAGACGCGTCGCAGCGTTTCTGTTGCTGCATGTTTTAACCGTGTCCGTGACGTCAGTCGCGGTGAGGAAACAAAGCGTCCTTGGGGGCGAAACAAAGGGTCAGATTTGCCCATAAAAGATGAATGTGAATAATTGTCATTCCCGAAGAACAAGCTGCGGGTTGAGGGGGCGCCGCGACCGACGCGTCCCGCGCCGCGCCGGGTCCGGATCCATCCCGTCGGCGAGATGCGTAACAACGACTTCTCCGTGGAAGTCGGCGGCATCTGAGGTGACGGAGCGGCTCGGCTCCCCCTGCGGAGCGCCGTGGTTTGCTCCGGCCGCTTCCTGAGCTGTCGCCACGCGGGGGTCGCGGACGACATCCCGGCTGCTGCAGTTTTAATGGCCGCCCGTGCTTTTTGTTTATCGCAGGATGTGTACGTGCCTGAACATGGCCGAGACACTGACGTGACCATAAAAAGCCAGCGTGAGTCATTTTGAAGTTCTCATCCCCAGAAATCTCTTGTACGTCGGCTCAGCGGGGGGCGTGTGCAAAGGGCGAGGGGGTAAACAATCGCAGGGAGAGAGGACGAGGGATCATACAGTGTGTGTGTGTGTGTGTGTGTGTGGGAGAGAGGAGCTAGTCTTAATTAAGTTTTCAGGAGGCTCTTAAAAGGTCATGGCATGCCTCCGCACCCCCTCGCCATCGCCCCCGCCGAAATTTCACTTTCCCCCTTCCTCCCCTTCCTCCCCTCTCCCTCCCGCACCTCCCCGTTGCGATCTATCCAGTCATCAGCCCCCCATCTGTGCGCATTAGCCATTCATGAACACACTCATTAGGGTGGGAGTTTGAAGCGTTTGTGTTCACTCGTCTGCGGCTGGAGCGTGGCGATTAATATTTCAGCGTCTCCCGTCGAGGAGCTGAGAGCAAGGTTGGCCCTCTTTGGCGAGAGAGGGAGAGAGTGCTATGCCCCCCCCCCCCACCCACCCACCCTGCCCTCAGACTGCACCACAACTTACAATACCCCCCCCCCCCCCCCCCCCGTTTCCCTCTATTGCATCCACTCCCATGATTTGGATGCATATTTTTACACACACACACACACACACACACACACAGACCCTAACTCAAACTGACTTAATTGGGCTCTTTTTGTTTCAGGAAACGGGGGGGGGGGGGGCAAGAGGGGTAAATCCTGTCTCTCTCTCTCTCAGCGCTCTTCATACTCTGTCCTTATGAGCTGGTATTGAGTTGGTCAGGCCTGGGTCAGGTTGGTGGTATTCTGAACTGTACACACACACACACACACACACACACGTGCGGCTCCTTCAGTCCAATCAATACGTTCTGCCCGCAGACGTCAGACTGTCGATATCTGCAGCGCTGCTCCTGCGTCAGAAGTCACCTGACCCGACAGGTGTTCACGCTCTTCACCTTGACGCTACAGCGTCGGAGCCCACGTGCACGCCGAGCGAGGCCGAGCGAGGCCGAGCGAGGCAGTGAAGGGAAATCCAGTCATCGAGGTTCACTGTTATGAGGGACTACATTAAGATGCAATAATAAACTGTTTCTTTGCACTTTATTCAAAGAGAGAGACAGATCCATATATCTTACCATACATATTTTGATTCAACACAACTTGATCAGAAACAATCGACAAAGACACAAACCTCGGTTCAAACTCAAGTGACAATGAAATGTCAAATATATGAATTGACATTAAATTCAGTATTTAAAATATTCAATGGCGGCTGGGCTGAGGAGCTGCAGTTGTTTGCAAAAGCTCGAAACGTTGTCAATCACGCATCACGGTTTCCGACAGCTCCATTAGCAGGTAGCATTTAGAGCCAGTCACACAGGAACTGAGCCACGTCAAGGACGGCGCCCGTAGCGTGCGTTTTACAAAACACGCGACGTGAACACGCAGAGGACGATGACAGAGTGTGTCCTAAACTCTGCGTCCATTTGTCTAGACGGAGGGAGCGGGTGAAGGTCAAGGTTGATTAAGAGGAGGAGGAGGAGGAGGAGGAGGCGCTGAGAGAATTTCCTACCTAGTGAGGCAGGGCCCCCACATTTAAAGACGCTCTTTGACTCTCCTTTGTTCCTCTGTCCTCTTTATGTTCTTCATTCACCTCTGCCCTCTCAGCCCCTCCCTCAGCAGACACACACACACACACTGGGGGCTGCCTGTTGTTCATTCTCCATCTCCTCCATCGGTCTATGGGCGGGGGTGCGTTAGTGGCGGTCCACGGGTTGAAGTGCGCCATGTGGGTCGGCGTTCGCGGGGAGCGGCGGTTGGCTAATGAAGTTCCGTTGCACCTCTGCAGCCCTATTAAACCGCTGCCCCCTACCTCTACCCACTTCACCCCCCACCTCTCGCCTTGTTCCTCCCCGAGGGAGAGAGTTGGCAGGGAGCGAGCCGGCTGCTATGGCAACAACAAGGAACCCTCCCTCTCCCACAGGTCTCCTTAGCAACTGGTAGCTTGGCATTGCAGTAATGAGTGTGCCCGATGTGCCAGGCTTTGTGTCATGTTGGCATGTGTGTGTGTGTGCGCTTGTTTAGTGCCGTGTGCCGATTTAGGTGAGAGTTAAAATGTGTGACGACAAAAGAGATGTGGAGGCACGAGTTGGTGGCGCTCCAGAAAACACTGAGAAGCTTATTTTATTAAAATGTAACTGGCACTTGACTGATTCTACTTATCTTTTTCTGCATCTGTGTGTGTGTGTGTGTGTGTTCTGCAGATGCGAGCTAGTGTTTCTGCCACTTCACACGTTCTTTTTTTCTTCTCTGTGATTGCGGTCATTCCTCTCCGTACTGTGAAATTGAAACAATTAAAGGGACGATCCGATGAATTCCGCGTGCCACCTGCGTGGCTGCCTGTGAGTTTCCTGCTCTGCTGAAATTAAATTAAACGGTGAGAATGATGTTTATTAAAGTGTGATCAGAGGTGTGCACTGACCTTTAGAATGTGGGAAATGAGATTCTCATTGTTATGAATGAGATTACGTTGGAAGCGCCGGCCGTCACTTTCCTTGCGTATAGCGGAGGGAGGTTTCAATATAATCAACTCCACACTGTGCCTGTTGGCTATTAAATGGACTGGTACACAAATATAGACACACAGGCGCTCGCGTAAACGCAGATTGACTCGCGCACACGCATATCTTGCTGATCTTGTAAAAAAACAAGCTGTAAAAGCTTCTCCAGAAATGTGTTGGTCTGTAACAAAAGCATGGCAGGCCCAGTGGAAAATGTTAGTTTGCTCCCTCGACGAGGTGCGAAGTGCGAGCAGGCGGCGGGCCCCACAGGTGGCCCGGCCCAAACACCTGTTGTGTGAATGCGCAGTGGGAGGCCGTGAGCTCTGCCTACCTTGCAGATCCCTGTGGAAAAACCACCTCCACTCCTCGCCGCGGCGCTCGCCTCTTAATGTGCCCTCGTGCACTCTGAGGCTGCCTGGTTGGGTGAGTGGGCGTCAGACGTGGCGCCCAGATTGCGTCCCCACCGGAAACGCTCGGCTGACCCTGGCATCATGTGAGCGGATTTTCCGATCCCCTGTCCGGGTCTCAGATGCTCCACTAAGCTGTCGGCGTCTATTTATATCCGTCCCACACCCTGCGTCCCCGATGCCAGCGCTCCCCTCGGCGCCAGGGTGGGCACGGCCGATGAGCCGCCAGCCATTGGCTGCAATTAGTGCACAGTCAGGCAGGAATCCCCTACCAACTCCATTACACCCTCTCCACAGCCACTTCCTGTTCAGAGGCTAACAGCCACGCCGCCGCACGCTTGCTTTCCATTTTAAGCCTTTTTATAAATGGCACCGCTGCAGTGTCGGAATAATGGGGTCGAGTACAGAGCACCTTTCCCAGTACTTGAATCACTCTGCCGAGCAAACTCAGTCTATTGGAGCACAATGGCAGCCACATCTGAATGGTACCTGCTCAGATGGAGTGCGAGTGGGTAACGGCGCGGCGATTCGTGACGGCTCCTCCGGTTATTGAACGATCCCATAAGAAGTGAAGTTTATGCAGTAATGAATGACTAATGCTGCCAGTCCTCAGATCCACGGAGACAGATGCAAGTCCTAATCCCAGGTTTATTTATTTCTTTTCTCCAGCGGGGGCTTTACTGTGCATGATGACATGTGGCACAGAAGTAACTGTTTCTCACCTCCTAATAAAAAAGACTCCTTTTTAATCTTTTCAATTTGATTGTATTCCAGAAACAGGCCCGTGTGCCCATCTGTCTCTGCTAAAGGGATTTTAATCATCGGACTCTGGGCTGCTCAGGCAAACAGCTACATCCGTCCCCGTCTCTCTCTCAGACACCATTTCCAGTTTACTGTGTGGTAGTTACTGTCACGCTCTCACTTGTCCTCACCCACTTTCTGATACCTTATCGCCTCGGCTCCTTTGTGCCATATCTGTGCAGCCATTAGCCATTCAGTCCCTCTTCAAGTCCCCCTCAGACACATTCAGTTCCCCCAGCCCTGTCCCTATTAATCCACACGGCTCTAAATTCTTTATTTCCTTTCAAAGGGACAACGCGAGCCGTGACATCAATCATGGAAAGCGAATATTTAGTCGGCGCTAATTTCCACCAATAGCCTGGAGACAGGCTTAGCTGACAAAACTCATTCCTGTGCTGAACAAAACTGCTTGTGTTGCCATCGCCCCTCCCCCCGATCCCTCCTGCCTCCTGCACGGGCACATGCAGCATCACAATAAACACCGTTAGCGCTTCTGTCACTCCCCCTTGATTTGGGCTTATCGAATGAATGTGCAGCACAGAGGGATCCCCTTTGACAACACATAATGGCTCCATTCTGCATGAAATGGTTTGGTAATACCAGCCGAGTGTGGCGAACGGCTTTACCCGGTGCCACTGCGAGAACAGCTGCTGTGTTCTTAGCTGGGCAAGTGCACCACTCGGCTTCACCCTTGAGTGGTTCCCAGACCCCACTCACACGGCCTGAGCGCGCATTCGCCACAAGATGGGACCTAGAAAGCGTCTGACCCGTTTCCTCGCCGTGCGCCTCCGTGTGCGAGTGGGAAATATTCATGGGGGGCGGGGGGGGGCTAATAGAGGGGGATGGGGCAAGTGGTGGGGGCATTTTGAGGGCACCCCTTTGTGTGGCTTGAAGGGGCCCCTCGCAGTACCTTTATCCCCGCCCCCCCGCCAGTCAGGTTAACCCAGTATAAGCTCCTGGGTGAGGACACAGAGGGCGGCGTTGGCCTCATAATGCATGGATTGTGTAGCTTTGAGGTGGGTTAAGCCTCAGCACTGATAGCCATTAAACGTCATTGATTCCCAGCCTGAGTCAACGTGAGTTTACATGGGAAAAGGGAGACGGCGAGAGGAGAGCCATTGATTGTTTTTGTAAGATTTCCAAGATCCAAATGAATGGTTCTTAAAGAGGTTATTATGGGTGAATCACACCAACGAGCTCTGATTTGTGGGATCCAATAACAAAACACCCCAATTTCTGCCTGTTTGGTTTCGACCCCTCCGTCCGTCAACGTGTAGGATTTGTTCTAAGTGCCTGAGCCGTAATCTGAAGACAAAGCAGCCTATCCGTTATATCTGAATCAGCTATTAGGATTTTAGGTCTTAATGAGAGTTGAACCCAAGCTCATTGCTTTGCTGCAGCCTGGAGAAGCGTGCTGACCTGAACTGACTCAGTCTGGCCTGCGAGCTGCTCTCCTCAGCTAATTTCACTGAAGCGACCTTCAGCCTGATTTCGCTGTTTGTCGGCTGACTGCTGCAGATGTCTCTGATGACAAAACAAGGAAGTTGCACTGCTACTTATGACTCTGTCTGTTCTTTTCAGCACTGTGGGACCAGGCAGTGCATCTCTCTGCATCAGCCCAGCCGCTGCCTCATTCATTATTTAGAGGCCTCTGCACTAGGTCCATTGTATTAAAGGGGTATGATTTGAATAGGAAGTAGCTTCCTGGACCCAGGCGTGTGATGTGTGTGTTCCTCCGTCATTGTATGTTTCTGTGGGCTTCATCCGTCTGCCTCAGCAAGCCAGGGGGCTGAAAGAGAATTTCCATTTTATGAATATTTAAAACATAATAAAGTTTTCAATTTTATTCTATTCAGCCCGTAGGGGTGGGAACGTGGCAAAGGCAACCCTCAAGGACGGCACACAGAGTGAAGGTAGTCAGTGCAGCAGAGGCACCAAAATATGGTTGCATCAATCAGCTCAATACCTCAGTTTATCAAAATACACACAAACATTGTGTAACGCTGCATCCTGAAAGGCTTTGACAGTGTCCTTATTTCCCACAGCTCCAGCTCTCCTTATGCTGCATTACTATTGGATCATAGCATATCCGGGCAGCCCACGGTGTCCGTGGTGACCTGGCATGGCTCTCCGTGAGACACCCAGCTGGGAGTGCCCCTGAATCAACTTGGGATTAGCCCGGGATTGTCTGGGATTACTCTGGGATGGAGGGGGATTAGCAGTGACTGCCTGTTTCAGGGGCGTGAGGGCCATGGGCTGGCCAAATTGCCCCTGACTCAGACTCAGGGAACAGGAGGCGGACAGAACCACACCCACGGTGGAACCACCTGCAACCGGGGCTATTCTTAGACACTAAGATACACAAACGCACAAACAGGATGACAATGAGCGAAAAAAAACATGGTGGTAAACGTGGTGGAAAACTGCACGACCGGAAGCCAGCAGCCTGTCAGGATGAGGATGAGGAGGAGGAGGATGATGGTGGTGGTGATGCCGTCACCGTGGCTGACCACCATCTGAAATCTCTCAAATCTCTCTTAGCAGGTGGATTCATCAGTTTAAGAGGGTTTGGACGATGACAAATCCCTCCAAGTTCAGTGGGGCCGCTCTTCCCTCGCATGGGGATAAATGGCGAATCAGACAGGTCACGGGGAGTTGCGAGCGTGAAGCGCGTCACCTCTCTGAGAACAGTCCATTTGCAAAGCGACATGTGTTTTAATTCAGGCATGCACAGGGCGCGGTGGGGATGGTTTGGAGTGGTATGATAGGTGGAGGATCCAGCCAGAGCGAGACAGGGAGTTGGCGCGGCACGTAGAGAAGCCGTCAGAAGCACGGCGCGGGCATCCCCTGCGGACCTGCACTGCCGAGATGAAAGGCTGTTTAGTGTTGGAGCAGCGGCATCAAACAACCGCCTCCTCTTGCATCCATTCTCCCATCCCCCACGTTCCTTCCATCTCTCTCTCCACAATATCACATAGTTCTACACGTTTGTGCACGTTTACCTGGTTGCCGTGGTTACCCGATGCTGGAGGTGTCACAGTAAGATAACCCGAGGAGGCATCTCACAGATCACCTGAATGCAGTTTGTGTTCTCTGCTGCAATTTGATTTATTTGTTTCCAGCCATGCAGTTCACTGTGAATACAAATAATGTGCAACATGATTGAGATGGTGGAAGAGGAAGCACTCGGCAATCTGAATCAATCTATTGTACCGCTATATTCTTTAAATGCAGGAGGAGGTTTACATTTGATGCTTTGCTGTCCGAGTGACAAAATGCCCCACGCGCGACGGAAATCAGAATTGCAATGACAGATTGTTGTACATTAGTATTCAGCAAGCATTGAGATGTAAATGATAATAAAAAAATATATCCTTTGAATTAGTCAGTCAGTGAATGTACACGCTGCTGTTGAGGATAATGGGAAAGTAATTGGTGACACACTGTATAATTGAAGGCACAGAGGCTGAAAGCAGAGGTGGAAAATGACTCTTGTGTGCTAAGAAGTCTGTGAAGAAAAAAGAAAAAAAGAAATCCAGTTGAGTCGAAATATGTTTCAGAGAGTGACAGAAGAGAAAGAGGGAACGTGATAAAGACAAAACATGGGAAGGAGGGAAAGGGAGACAGGGAGAGAAGGTGGATGGTGGAGGGTGGGAGACATCCATTAGCCTTCCTTGCCCCCCCCCCCCCAGGCTGGCACCGACTTCAAACACACTCCACCACCTCCACCACCACCACGGCAGCTTACATCAGCCCGGCTGAACGGAGCAGCAGCGGAGGACAGATGGATTGATGGAAATGAAAGTGTCTCATGACGGGCTCTCAGATTGCTGGCCGAGGGTTTACGGGGTCTCGCTCTGTGTCAGCTTCAGCCGTCCTTTGGACATGATTGTGTTGTCAAGTGCTTTCAGTTTTTCTGACTTTGGCTGACACTGATTGGATAGTGGGTTGAGTACTTCATTGGAACATTTACCGAATTTATGAGTGGCTATATTTGCCTTTCTAACTTATTCTATTGATCATTTTTAATAAAATAAATGGTGTGTTCTTCTCATCTCTCTGCAGAACTCCATCCGACACAACCTGTCCCTTCACACGCGATTTATCCGAGTGCAAAATGAAGGGACTGGGAAGAGCTCCTGGTGGATGCTGAATCCCGACGGAGGCAAGATGGGCAAGTCTCCGCGCCGGCGCGCGGTCTCCATGGACAACAGCACCAAGTACCTAAAAAGCAAAGGACGCATCAGAGGCAAGAGGGTTGGCCGTCCTGCTGTGGTGGGGCTCCAGGGCTCCCCTGACCATGGCAGCCCACCACAAAAAGGCCTCCCAGGAGTTGGAGGTGCAGCTGCAACAGATGGAGAGTTTGACGCCTGGACAGACCTCCATTCCAGGGCCAGTTCATCAGCCTCGACCCTTAGTGGGCGCCTGTCACCTATCCTTGCTGAGGAAGAACCTGAGGAACCAGAGGAAGGGGGTTTATCCTGTTCAACTTCCCCCCACCTCTACCCCTCACCGACCAGTGCCCGCTCGCCATCCATGGGAGCTGGGAATCGCTGTCCGCCCCTTGAGCAGCTGCCTCAGCTGGCTAACCTGGCAGGTGCCATCAGGCTGGATGAGCAGCTCATGGAGGAGAGTTATCATCACCACCACTCGCAGCAGCAGCAGCAGCAACACCAGCAGCACCCAGCTGTTGGCCGACTCAAGCAGCAAACGCCTGTTTACCACTATAGCTCTGGGGTGAAGGGTCAGAGCTCGTATAGTGCCAGCATCTATGGGGCAACAGGCATGGGGATGCTGCGCCACCACTCGCCAATGCAGACCATTCAGGAGAACAAGCCCGCCAGTTTCTCTGGAACCATGCGGGCGTACTCCAGTACCAACGCTCTGCAGAGTCTGCTAACGGGGGTCCCAGCTGGGCAGCAGTACTGCTCCAAGGACATGATGCTGGGACAGGAGAGAGAAAGCCATCCTATGATTGGCCAAGCGAGTGATGGAGTAAGCTCCAACCACCATGGCCACCTCCCTGGTCGCCACAATGGTCACAGTCACAGCCACAATGGACCTCATAGCCACAGCTCGGCTCATAGCCATAACAGAACTCACAGCCATACCCCAAGTCATAACCACAGCAGTGGAACCAACCACAACTCGCCCCACAGCCTCGTTCACAACAGTCACAACCTCAACCAGGGCCACAACCACACCCCCCCCCGGGCTGTGGCTCTGGCCCCACGTGGCAACAGCAATCATCTGCAGGCCTACAACCACAAAGCCCCCTACCTGTACAGCCCTCCATCACATGCCCACCTCCCTGCCTCCACCACGCTACCCCCAAACCCAGCAGGTATGCTCGGCATGCCCCACGACTCCTGCCATGTGGCTGCCGCCCCACACCCCCGTCAGAACCATTATCCTGAGCCCCAACACCAAGGCTTGACAAACGGACCTTACCACCACGGCCAGGGGATGGGGAACAGTAGCATCGGAAGCAACTATCACGGATATCACCAACCTCACGCCCTTGAGAGACTACCAGCCGATTTGGACATTGACATGTTCCACGGTAGCTTGGACTGTGACGTGGAGTCCATCCTCCTCCATGACATTATGGACTCTGGGGAGGAGATGGACTTTAATTTTGACTGCTCCCTGGCCCAGGGGGTGGGCATTGGCATGGGGATGGGCATGGGTGTGACCATGGGCATGGGGATGGGGATGAGCAGTCTCGCCAGTCCGCAGCAGGCCCACAGCAACCAGAGCTGGGTGCCAGGCTGAGGTCAAGGACGACCCCCCCCCCAAGAAAGAACAACCCCACCCAAGAAGCACTGTGCTCAGCTGTGACGCTCCTGACTTGACACAGAGACTATACGACCAACACCCCCGTCTCTTTGTTGTCCTGACAGTTCTTCTGTCACCCCCTCCTCTTTTTATCCCCCCCCACCCCCCAAGATGTCACATTAGGTTTTTCCTTGTACTAGCTATACTGTGATGACAATCTCTCAGCTGTGATTGCCCAACATCGCTTCTCATCTGCCATGAGAACTGAACTCTCAATGCACTTTATTGCAAGTGGGTCACATCTCACAGTGCACGTTCGCAGAGCAGCTCAGCGGCGCTTGGCGTGTTTTGAAAGGTGGCGAAGGGACGTGATCGGTGCAAGCGTGCAAATCAAAAGCTCAGTTGATCAAATGTCAGGCCCTGCCGTTGAATTCAAATCGTTTTCTATGCGATCATTCTCAGTGGTGATGACAATCCCTTTGATTGCATTTTTTACAGT
This sequence comes from Pseudorhombus dupliciocellatus, assembly GCA_016785235.1. Lineage (NCBI taxonomy): Eukaryota > Metazoa > Chordata > Actinopteri > Pleuronectiformes > Paralichthyidae > Pseudorhombus > Pseudorhombus dupliciocellatus. The sequence continues at coordinate 321,647 of JAFBJW010000205.1, read as the reverse complement.
AAGGCCCCAGTATTTGTCGTTCAAAGCGTTCTCTTATTTCACACCTTTCAAAATTGAAATTTTCATTTTAATTTGATTTTTAATTAAAAAGTTGATAAGATATTGTTAGATTTTTACATCAGGACCCTGATGGGAAACCACTTATGTGGTGACATTCACGTAAACATTGCCTCCAATTAATTATCTTCCATCAGCAGTGCTGTTATTTACAGCTTCATGCGTTCAGTCCTTGGCACTGTGACTTTTCGTTTCAATGCAACATTCTGTCAATGACCTTTTGCCATTGCTTGGAGAGTTTTGTCACTACATCGTTAAGGGATTCTATCATTACTGGCTAGCATGCAATTTGGTGAATTAAAATGTCATATCACCTTGTCTCACCTGTTCTTCTTGTGCCAGCCCCCCCCCCCCCCCTCGTTATCTGTCTCCCTCTCTCTCCGCCTGCCAGTGGAGACAAAGTGGCCATTTCTCACACCAAGCCATTAATGTGCTTTGATTGAAATTCAGCATCTTGCTTTTAATCTCCAAAGTGATGTGGCAGCGATGCGTCATTATTGAGAATCTACCGCGTTGTCCTCCCATCTCTCACCCCAGCCGTCCGGGCCGCCACTCGCCTCTCCAACTTAATGTGCCAAGAAAGCGAGACAAAACTGTGATTAACGCCAAGTCCCTCTGCCTGCTGTCCTGCTCTGAGACGGGCCAATGTCACTGTCCGCTTGCTTGCTCACAGAGGGTACAAAGAATGGAAAAGATGGAGGCAAGGCTAGAACAGGGCTCCCGTGCTCATCGGGCATGTGTTTGAAAACATGTAGCGTATTGGTATCGTAAATCGTTTCCATATCTGTGTTCCCTTGTTCCCATGTTTTCTGGGCTTTTACCCTGAGCGTCAACAACTCAAATAGGTGCAAAGAGAGGAGATTCACAGAGAAAACAATCAGTCAGTCAGAGCGATGCCCCGCAGACATCCACATCCACTTTTTGTGTGTTTATTCTGTTGTCTTGTAGATGTTGTTGTATTGTTGAAATTCCAAGGACCAACAAGAACAGAGTGTAGGGATGCTATTCAGTGGTGAAATGATGTTGGTATAGTGTGGTACGACCTTCCTATACTCCAGTACTGTGCCCCCCCCCCCACACACACACACACACACATGCTCTGCTCGATTGTCTCCCTGTTTGTGGGTGGGGGGGGGGGGGTTTTGTGGGGGGGGGGGGGGGGGGGACGCTTGTCTCTCACTGGCCTTGGCAGACAAAAAAAAAAAAGAGGACATCGCTTTTCTCTGCTTCCCTCAAGCAGACTCTGTGCTGGGTCTGTACCAAGTACGGCACACAAAGGGAACGAGGGGGGTGGACAGGTGGGGGTGGGGGTTACTGTTCCAGCCAAAGGTCAAGCATGGCACAGACTATCAGACTATAACTGAGGTAAATACTCATCTTTCAGGGCTCTTGGCCACACTGGTTCCACTTAATCTATGTGGAAAATGAGTGGGATTTTCTAAGCAAACGGGCCTCACGAGCAGCTCTGTTATAAGCTATGCTACCGACATTTAGCAATGCCCTGCTACTGGACAGAGAGAGAGCTATATATGATGTCTAATTTTACTATATTTATTTATGAAAGAGATTGGTCTTTGTCTCTCCCAAATGTGGTCGTTGTTTGAGTCTACTCCCTCCCTGTTTGATTTGCTCCGTTTTTTAAGATGTCACTCTGTTTGCCCCTTTACTGACTTTTATTTTGTACAAAATCTATATATTAAGAATATTGTATAATAGTTTTTAAAAATCTCAAAAGAGTATCAGTTTTGTTGTCTTTCTTTTCTAAGAGAATGTATCTCATCATCTGGTGACTGTTAAATAAATGAAATCAAAAGAACGTCTCTCTCTCTCTCTGTTGCCACAGATTCCTTGATAGAGCACGATGGGCGGAGCTTTGCTTTTCAGTTAGCGTGCACTGTTCACGTGCTCGTGCACAATAGCCCATGAGATGAATGGATGTGTGTTGCTTGTTAATTGATTTCTTCATTGCGTAGTTAGTGTCATTTTCAAGACTCCTGCAGCCGTGTTACGCCAGGTTGCTGCGTGGGAGGCAGGAACCAGTGGGCTGCATGAGTTTGAAAGAAAAAAAAAGAGAAGAAAGGAGGGAATGGACCCTCTCGTGTGTCGGGAAACATCACTGGTGCACCAGACTGCACGAGACAGAGAGAGGGAAAGAGGGACGGACAAAACAGGGAGGCAGCAGAGTGGGCAGGACTGGAGTAATAGGTGTGTGTGTGTGTGTGTGTGTGTGTCAGTGTCACAAGGCTTGTTATGGCCCATGAGGCGGTATAGGTTGGCCACAGCTGTCCCGGTCCCATCGGAGGCGTTTTTCGCAGGAGGAGTGTGCAGCGCTCGGCGCCATACTGCCAGGCCCCGGGGGAGCCCCGCCTCCACGCTCGCTCAGACACACACTCACACCGCACATGCATTTGAAAATACATCAGATTCACACTTTGTGCACAAAAGAAGCGCACGGCGCGCTTATGAAGCCGCGTGCACGCTCCAACACTTAGATGTACAGTTTTAATTGACTCCACTTGACAAAGCCTCTCTGCAGGGAAACGAGTGAGAAGTGGAGGGAAAGAGAGACAGATATAGGTGTTGGAGGCTGGGAGCCAGAGCTTATAGATGCTGGCGAGGCACAGAGACGGCTCCGTCACTTTGTGAGATGTTTCGTGATTTCACAATCAGACCAAAGTGAGCGAGCGGAACCGAGACGGAGAGGCTGGCGCACGGCCAAAGTCTGACTCCTCGCCGCCCGTCTCCGGAGAGAGATGGAGGTTGAGGTAGACAGGCCGGTCCAGGTGCTGTGCCTCGGGGAGGGTCTGCTCTTCTGTTACTCATTATCAGAGAGAGAGAGAGAGAAGCTGTGTTACAGTGTCATTATTCATCCGCTCAAGCATCTGGGAGGAAGTCCTTCCTCACTTGGCCCAGCGACGTCGGAGCAGAGACCGCCCTTGGAGCTAAAGGCTGGCTGGGGACGCTGCTAACTGCTCACAGACAGACCCGCCCAGGCGAGGCTCCAGGGTGCACATGTCCTTGAGTGCTTATGAGGATTCAGCACTTCTCGCCTCCCAGCCGAGCTGCAAAGTGAAAAAGTGCTACACCTCCAAAAACTCCATTGTTCATAGAAGTGAGTAATACTCCAATATGGAGGGCGGAGTTCCGTGTAAAGCCTCCAGAACAACCTGCAGCAGCCACCGACAACCTCATGGAAGAATAACAAGAAAAAAACAAAGACAAATGTTTTCATTTTGATTTTAATCATATAATCTGGATTTTAAAAGTCACTTAAAACAGGAGAGAACGTGGACAGTGTCGTGCTGAGCGGCACATCTCTTGGCAACTGTGTAATTATTTCACTGTAACATGTGGTGTTGCCAAATGATCCCAAAGATGTTAAATGGCCTCCATATGGGCACAGAGCTGAGAGAGGACACCAGGAGACCACCAGGAGAGGGCTTCCGCTGACGGAACTGGATTATCACCATGATTCATCGCCCATTTCACATGATCTGAAAAGAGCCTGATTCTAGTATCTGACTAACTTGTGTTCTGTGTTTCTGAAAGATCTACTTTGCTCTTTAAGGAGTGTAAAATCCCTCAGGCACAGTTCACTGGTTCAAGGGTTTGAGACTTGTTTCAGTTCCAACTCCAAAGAGCAGATTTCAAGACAAAGGGCCACATCAGTCGCTTCGGTAGATTTTCAAAAAGCACATATCAGAGCTCCTCATCTGGAGAATTCTTCTCAGGGTTTTGAGACATTTCTGATGTAAAAAGGATTTTTCTGACCATCAGCTTTGGTATGTCTTTCATTTTTTTTTATTTTGCTCTCAAAGCAGCGACAGCATAGAGAAAGAAGAGGTGTTAAAAATGGCAAACAAGCTGCCCGGAGGTGAGCGGCCACTCGGGGGCACGCCGTTAGAAGGGGCTGTCAGAAAGCAGAGTTAAAAGCTGCAGGTCGATGATGAGACGACGGCTTGTTCCGACCTGACCTCAGACACAGATCGGGGACATCTCTGCCACGGGACGGAATTATTAACATATTTTATCTAATGTAAGAGTGTGAAGAGAATGTTTCAGTTTGTTCAGCTTCATATCTTACACCACAGAGAGATGTTTGCATTTCACACAACAGACTTTAACAGCATCGGCAAACATTAATAACCTGCATCCGTTTGTCTCTGTATGAAAACTCCCGTCAGCGGGTTTGGGTGTGGCCATTTTTGATCTCGTGTTTTTGCTTGTGTAGATCCTCTTTATGACTGCACCTTAATCACAAAAAGAGAATTCGCCTGTGAACTTATTTCTTTTAAACGAGCCTCTTCAGTGCGTCTCGTAATAGATGCTCTGGGATATCGGTGCATCAACCACGCAATCAACTATTTCCTGTCAGCTCTGCTTAAAAAAGAGATTGAATATCTTACCGAGATAAATCGAGGACAATTATCTTTAAACAAGTCTAATAATCTGGTGCATATGGTGCTTCATATCGGTATTTATCTCAAATCAGAAAAGATGGAACTTTGTCTTGAATCCTGCATTTGTGTTCAAAAGTGCAGCAAACTCTCTGGAGGTGACGGTTCAAGGAAAAGAAGGCAGTCAGTGTTAGAGTCAACCAAACAACCTCACCCTCTTTCCCCATCACCACGAGCAAGGCACCAAACGCAGAGCATCGCTGCGTCAGTGGGGGGGGGGGGGATGGGCTCTGTGGCCGGCGATCGATGCAGGATTGGGTTGTATCAGCTGTGTGTAAATCACTGCCTTTATCTGTGGGTTCCCTCTCACTAATTACTTCCTCGTTTCAGAAAAATGATTTGCTAAGTCACTTGATGTCGCAGCAAAGGAACTGACACATCTGCAGAGCCCTGGAAAGAACTCAGTGAACAAAGCACCGTACAACCCGGAACACACGGTTTAAAGAGCTGAGCAAAAAGCCTTTCCTGACGGTCCTTTGTAAAGCTGCGTCTGAATGACACTTTCTTCCAGTAACAGAAGAGCAGAGACTTAGGTGCATTGTAGAGTAAGTGCTGTTGTTTCTGATTTACAGGACGTGGAATCGATGTTAATTGTAGGTGGAGGTATATTTAACACTAAATATTGGAAGTGAATAATTCATATCTTCTAATTCAGGTTGCTTTAATGCGACGCTGTCAGACGTTAGCGTTGCAGCAGCTAGTCATGGAAAATACCGTAGAAACATTTCTGACTTTAGAAGTTTCTGTGGTGCCATGATTTCATTCAGTCGCTGTGTTGAGTTCACATCTTCCTGCGACCCTTTGATCCATTGTCTTAAGCCTGTAGCTGAAATGCTACGCAGCCGGCATGACGGCTTTAGGGCGGCTGATTTCCCATGTTTGAATTTAAGAGCGGCGCTTGGCGCCAGAGGCTGAAACTGAGGACAGCTGCAAACTTTGACTCAAAGCTCCAAAGCTCGTGTTGTTGGTGATCTCTAAAACATATTCCTCATAAAATCCTCTCATCTCTCTGAGCTGGTGGAAATAAAACAGATTACATAATCAACTCAAACATCCTTTGGGTGTCCAGAGGCGGCCGAGTTTGCCTGATTAAAAGAAAATGAGCGAGCAGGAAAATCCTCCCATATTGCTGTGCATCGCTCATTATTAAACCAATCACTGTCCTTAATGACTCCCAACCCCAACACTGCTCCCCTCTTGTCCCTGTTTCACCTTCTTCCAGACAGACAAGACAGATGTAATCACATCCTCTCTGCTCTCCCCCGCCACTGCTTCACTCATCAGGACGTGTGTGTGTGTGTGTGTGTGTGTGTGAGGGAGGCTGGGGTGACCCAAAGTGATGATGACACAATTAATGTCAAATTAATGCTCCTCCTGAGCGCCGACATCCCCTCACCTCCCCTTGTGTATATCTCCCCGCCCTCACCTTCCCACCTCTGTCTTGCCTTCTCCCTCCCTCCCTCCCCCATCACCCCCCCGGCTCCTATCTCACTACTCACAGCCTAATCTCACACATGGGGGAGCTCATCTCTGTGCGGCGGCTAGCTTAGCACACAGCACTCAGCTAATGGGGAGGAGGGGGGAAACAGAGCGGGAGCCTGATTGGTGTCTCTAATTATGGCTTGATACTAAAGAGTAATTAATGAGTTTGTGGCTGATGGCAGCAGCTTTGGAGCGTCAGACTCGATCGCAGGAGATAAGAGCTGTTTGTGCCGAGGCCACGCGACGTCCCACGGGACACTGTGCTCGCTGCTGGGAACAGCTTCATGAAGCCTCTGCTGAGGTGAATTCAGGTGACAGCAACTCACGCTTTCCTTCATTAGCACAGAGCAGGACAGGAGGACAGGAGGACAGGAGGATGTCCTGGGTCCACCTGCACAGCCTTTCTGCATTAATACAGTGAAAGTGTGTCAGATATATAAAAAATATATTTATTTATTTTATTTAACCTTTAATGTGAATGTGAAGATTAAGAAACTCCATCAAACTTTCAGAGCATGAACGAAGCCCTCAAAGTATTTTTTTCCATGTTTTGTACGACAGCTCCGCGGGTTGGTTGTGGATGTGATCGACTAAGCAGAGGATCGCTCAAGTAACTCAGCTTCTTCAGGTTTGAAACCAAAGAAGCTGAGAATCAGAAGCGGGCCTAATTAAATGTGGCGCAGTCGGATCCTGATTCTCAGCATGGAGCCGAGGCTGGACAGAGGTTCTGCCCTGAGCCCTCAGAACCTTTGGGATCCTACACTCAGAACCAAAGTGACCACGGCGTCAGAAGACGACAACATGAGAGGCGGAAAAGCAGCTTCATCACAGATGCAGCATTTGCTAAATAAAGAACAGCTCCAATCAGGAAAAGTACAGTCAGACAGAACCATCTCGCTGAGGCCTCCGAGGACGAGCTCTCAGGGTTGGCTAATAATACCAGGCTCTCACAGTGGGTGGCTGGAAGAGTCCTATTTATTGATGAATGCAAGTTGGAGACATCTCAGGAGATGAACAGGAGGAGAATAGAGCCTCAGACGGAGAAGACGTTCGCGTCCGTGTGGGGACGGAATCTAACTGCTGAAAAAACGACTTGAGGACCAAAGAAAACCAAGAAGTCTAGACTGTCCTCCACGGTCACCTGCCCTCAACCTTACACAACCATTCTGGGACATCACGCAGGTCATGGGGTCATCGGGTCATCGGGTCAGTGAAGAAAAGGCAGATACAGAAAGAGAATCTGACCTTCATGAACATGTTTATTACCTTTGTTAAAACTCTTCACCAGGAGCCTCCCTGCAGTCATGTGAACATCTTTATTAAAGCTAAAACATCTCATAGAAGACAAAACTCCAGCCAAACATTTTTAAAGCAGAAGAGATTGGACAGATATTAAGACATATCCAGATAAACAAACATGCCTCTATGGAGACAGAGACATGGACAAAGCTCGCAGGACAATATGTGAGGTGACTGAGAGAGAGAGAGAGAGAGAGACAGCGTGCTGAGGAGTGTCTCTGAAAGGGGCAGCTGTAGTGTAGTTAATGAGGCCTGCAGTCCAAAGTGAGTGTGTGTGTGTGTGTGTGTTTTCATGTGGCTGAGGTGAGTTACCCAGTGTGCAGTCTTGCTTGACCCTCAGTAATCCTGTCACCTGGAACCAATGGACCTCAGAGAGAGAGGGGGGGGGGGGGGGGAAACAACAGACAGTGAGGAAGAGTTTTTTTTTTTTTTTTAGAGGTGCTGCCTCTTACTCAAGCGAATAACTGGAGCAGACTTTCAGCATGGCTGCTAACAAGCGCTCTCTCTCTCTCTCTCTCTCCTGTGGCACTTTAATGAGCAGGATGTGTGCGTGCGGTGGCCAGGTTACCGTAAGAGATGCTTCACAAGGCTTCTGATTCTAAAAAGCCATGTCAAGAGGCAAAGGCAGAGAAAGGAAGAGGCCTCTTCAGCGCCCGGCCCCGCGGGGACCGGAGCCCACATCTGTACCCAGTCCAGCCCAGGCGGGCCAGCAGAACCACTGCCCCCACGGCTGAAACCTAGTCTTGTTTTAAAAATGCCCTTAAGTCTGGGTTGAAGAAATTAACATATATTTGAAATCAGTGGTGTTAAGTAATGAAGTACTTTGTTACTGTACTGAAGTTGATTTTGGGAGTATTTGTACTTTACTTGAATATTTATATTTCTTTTACTTTTACTCAAGTACATTCTAAAGACAATGTACGTTACATTATCAAAGGGAATTCGTCGTTACTCGTTACAAACAAAGTCTCGCGATATTGTCTCCGGACCGAGCGTGTTCGTGCGCGAACCGCTGACGCAGATCGGACCGTACACAGCGGTGCAGCGGCGTCCGCCGGCGAGGCTAGGCTAGGCTAGCTCGGAGCCGTGGGCGGGTTTCAAACTAATGCTTGTGTGGGACAGACGGACTCGTCCTCCAGAGCGAAGCGCCTCTGCACAGACCGGAGTTTCAGACGTGTCCGTCCAAGTTTGAAAACACTTTGTGGTACGTGAACCAAGCGCGAACTGCGGTGAACACCAACAGTTATAATGCTAATCAGTGGCTCCGCTAGCTTTGCTAGCTTAGCTAGCTTAGCTAATGTTAGAGGGGTCAGCGGACAGATCATTGTCACTGATGTTAGACCACAGGGGAGGTGGAGCAGAGAGAGGGATGGATGGATGGAGTGTTCAGAGAGGAGGGAGGAATAAATACTGTAAATTAGAGCTGCATTGACGTTGTGATAATTTTGATCATAGAATTTGAGTCACAAAGAAAGAAGAAAAAAACACTAAACTTTAAACTCAGACTGGTTGAGGGTTTCCATTCATATCTTAATTAGTCAAATAGTCATATGTTCTATTAAATAGTTGAGGTGGACAAAGTCAAACTTTGGGGCGATAATACAATCTGATGATGAGATCTCTGACACTGCTGAGTATTTTCCAGATGTGTGACCTTAACAATATGAACGCCGTCAGTCTATCGATCAGCGTCACTGGATCATTAACAGACTCTCTGCGTGACCGTTTATTTTCCCCCCTTGAGAATTTAAAGCACAGCAACATGACACATTTTCCATCCTCGGCCATTTATCTGCAGCTCTCTCAGGAGTCACCGAAAAAATCTAAACACGAGTCGAACACGGACCCTGACGAGCGCTTGCTTGTTTAACAGCCAGGAATGCACGGTGACAGTGTGAGCGCTCTGACCTTAAAACGGATATTTATCCCAGTTTCAGTGCAACGCCGCCCAGCGCCTTCATGAAATCCGTGACTACGATATTTTCCCTGGGCAAAACATTTCTGATGAAGTGCCACTTTGGGCCGTTTTTGGGAAAACATTTATCACCAGTACAGAAATTTGACGAGCTTGAATCCAAACCTGGGAAACTGCGTTTGATGCTGTGTACGATTTGTTGTTGTTGATTTTAAGTGCAGTTGTTTTCATAAGTGATCATATCTGAAAGCCAGTTTCAGTCTTCACGTAAAAGTACTTACTGGTGGATGAATTCCATTTAGACCCGGGGGTGGAGCCAATCCCCGCTGTCACTGGGTGAGAGGCGGGGTTCAGATTGACCAGCGAACTTGACGTGTCTTTGGACTGAGGGAGGAAACCCACACATGCACCAGAGCAGCCATTGAACCCAGGACCTGCTGCCCAGTAGTTAACTGACGCGGTTCTGATCACAGACAGTGAGGCAACTGTGGATGGAGAGCGCTGCTGAGTGGACGCCATCTGTCCCTCTTCTTCTGTGTCTTTTGCTGCAGTATGTTTTTCTATTTGTGAAATATTGAAACAGCCCAGTGGGCGAAGACAATCGTGGGGCTGGATGCTGGGAAACATGTGTACCCGGTTACTTGTGGTGACTTTGCCGGTGGAGAGGTCTCTTCAGAACAACACGGGTCCCCCTGGTGTGGGCAGAGGTCCCTGTGGTGGAGCTCTGCTGTGGGCCTGCCTGTCAGGACACAAAGGGGGCATCTGCCAGCTAGTGTGTGTGTGTTGGTTGGTGGGGGGGTGTTTTTTTTGGTCAGTGTGAGTAGAGGCCTAACAGGCAATCATAGTGGAGGAGGGTGTGTGTGAGGGCATCCATCATAATATTGTCTGCCTAGGGGCTCGTTTCTCACACACTCGAATTATAGAGATAGCTCTGACAGTAGCACACACTGTCACTCAGAAGTGTCTGTGTGATACACACACACACACACACACACACACGGCTCGGCCAGTGTACCCCTCAGACAAACACACACACAGTCCAGCCCATGCCTTCACATAATGCCTCCACTCACATCCTTCAGTCACATGTCCAACCCCCACCACACACACACACACACACACCTCGCAGCAGCAGCAGGGTACAGTGTGTGGTGCAGTGGTGCTGTTCTTCACTGAGGAGCGGTCCAGTCTAGACGGAGGCGATAGACATCTCATTAGGCTCTCGCTCGCTCTCCCTCCTCTGCTGCACCCGCCGGCGAGCAGCCTGTCCTTACTCTGAGGGCCGGAGAGGAAGAGGGGGGAGATGGAGTGAGATGATGGAGGAGAGGAGAGCTGGAGAGAGTGAAACGAGGACGGCAACAAAAAGCCGTGAGAGGGAAAGAAGAGAAAATGAAAGGAGAAAAAAGGAGGGAAAATTAGACAATGATAATGGCAGTAATAGTCTTGATCCTCCAGGAGGCCGACTCCCACAGGCCCCCTCTCTCTCTCTCTCTCTCTCTCTCTCTCTCTCTGTCAGTCCCTCCACTGCCCTCCCTCCTATCTTCCCTCCTGCTGCTGTTTCACTCTTAATTAATTTCTCACTACTCACCAGAGCCCAGAGCTGCAGCTCTCCTCAGCCGGCCTCCAAGACCACGCTCAGATCGGCGCTCCCGGTGCCTCCCAGCTACATCTGCCACGCCTCTGCACGCCCCGCGCTCGGCTCCGAAGCAGCACCGAAGGTAGGCCTGCGCCGTGACATTGCTGCCGGGCACGGATCTGCACTTAGATCAGTTTCACAGCGAGGCGATCAGCTGATTTGCACCTCGGCGTGCGGCGAAGTCAGTTTGGATCAGTGTGACTTTCATAAACCATCTCCATCTCAGCTCATGATGCAAACAAACCTGAAAGGATTCATTAAAAATATCCAAAATGGGTTTATAGCAAAAGCACTGACATCTATCCTTTAAATATACACAGACTGTTGACATTGGGCCCTGAACAGGTACAGGTGCCATTTGCATTTCAAAATAAAAGAAGATTTGGATGTTGCTGCAGAAGCCTGAACTGCTTCATACGGCAACAAGTAAGAACGAGACAAGATGGCAGCCGTTTGTCTGAGATCATTTTGTCGTTGGAGCAGGAATCTATAGGTCTCCATTAGGGTGGCGACTGCATTCGCTGTAATCGTGCACACATTCTTTTCCTGAGTAATCAGCGATGCCCAGTGAAATTCATGGTGCGTTTAACTTGAGTTTTACCCACTGTTTTGTTAATCTGTTTTAAGTGTCGGGGCTTCGCCATCCGTTTGATCGTCTTCTCATTTCCCAGAGCCTGGCGGTTTCTATCCACGTGCAGAGACGCAGTGCTGTGAGTGATGGCTGGGTAAGTCCAACATTTAACAACTTACACCGTCTGTGGTTGCATAAGATACACTGAAACACACACACTCCCAACCCTACGATGACCTTTGCCTTACTCCCTAATTCTGAGCTCCCAGTAATGGTAGCCCAGGGCGTAGCCAACGTGCTTAGCGAGGCTCATTCAGCGCCAGGAGAACGGGCCCTGACCTGCAGGTTTACCAACACCCCACACACACTCACACAGCCGTGCACACCCCTGCTGGAGCTCTGCTGCTCCTCCCTTAGCAGGAGTTGAGATTCCTTTATTTCTGAAATTGCTGTTGCGGTAATTGTTCGGTGAGTCGGGGGAGGGACGGCAGGACAAAAAAAAAAGAAAACAGCAAGAAATTCAGCAGACGTTCTCAAGGTTGCCGAGCAGTTTGAGTAAAGGGGAGGGGAGAAGGGAATGAGGGGAAAGGGGGGGGGGGGGGGGGGGGGGGGGGGCAATGCATTGAGGAGCCCAAGGCCAGATGTGTTCTGTGACCTTCCTCAAGGGAACCAATCACTGTTGGCCTTTAGGTTTGACCTTTAACCTGCGCGGCTGCCGAGTGGGCCACAGAGTAATATATAATACTGTATTCTCACAGCTCAGCTCCTCTCTCTCTCTCTCTCTCTCTCTCTCTCTCTCTCTCTCTGTGGAGACCTCGGCGTCTCTCACGCAGTCTGTGCGCCTCAGCTCGCCACGGTCACCTGACTTCCTCCAACGCCACGCCACAGATCCACGCACAGAGTGACTGTTGGTTGAGTCAGCGTGCAGGGAGGTGTGGTTCCTCACGGTGGCCTTGGAGGCAAAGCCGTTTAGTTTCTGATCCTAAGAACTTTAAAGAGTTTGTCTCCACTGCTGAAAAATAAACTGTAACCAGATTTCATCCAATCAGGACTCTTCTGTGCTCAGAGACATATCCCACCTCCCCTCCTCATGCTGCCCTGTCCTTTCCTATACCTTCTCCTCTCCTCTCCTCTCCTCTGTCTGCTTCCTTTCCTCGTTAAATGAGCCACAGGGGAGCATCAGACAAACCATAACCTAGCAGCTGGAGCTTCCAGCTGGGTTAAGAAGGAGAAAGTGAGGAAGGAGGAAAAGAGAGAAACAGAAGCATCTCCTCATGGAGATGGCAAAAAAAATACAGCGCTTGCAGGGAGAGAGTCTGATGCTTCGAGTCAGACGGGTGTTTGTATGAGAACACATTGAACAGTGCATCTCCATACCAGAGTTTTATCTGATTATTAAGTAATCCACAGTCACTGTAGTAACATGCGATGAAAGTACTACCTCTTTACTGTGACATAAGCAGTCACTTTTTCAATGAACTCGTTTTCTGTCCTTTTATTTCTTTCATAGTAAATAACCCGCGCACTATTCACCTGTGAATTCTGATTGTTCTTTGCAGCCTGGGCTGGGTTTGCCTCCGTGTGTATCTGTGGCAGGATGGACCCACGTGTTTGGAATCACAATAATTGCAGCATGTTTGTTTCCCAAAACTACAGCTTATAAAACAGAATTGTAAAAGTCTGTCAGTATGAGTAAACAAATCTATGTTATTCATGAGTTCTAATAGGATAAAGAAGGATTGAACAAGTCACTGCGAATTAAATTATGTAAGTATCCTCATGTGGGCTGCTGACACAGGAGATATACTTAGAAAGGAAGGGGTGGGAGTTGCTAATCCAGATAATTTGGACTATTCTACATCATCTGAAAAATGCAAAGCTTCTCTGAACCCCAACTGTAAATGTACACGTTGCTTAAGCCTCAAGATAATGAGATTTGAAAACGTACAGAGGTGCTAATCTGGGATCGTTATTTTTGATGCACTTTTTTTACACCTTTTTTTTGCTACCATTTAATGTTTTATGACAACTCTACCTTGCCATCTGTGCATCATGAAAACCATGATAAATGTAGACGCCGCTCCCTGTGGGCTTTTTATTTATCCTGCGTGCTCACACATTTTCAGTAACACCGTTTAGGAAATTACATCAGATGAAACCGGAGTCTCCGACGGCATCTCGCTCGTTACGACTTTCAGAGCCCCGTGGCGAACCTAGGTCTGACCTCGCACGGCGCACGGAGGCAGAAGGGAAGGGGCGTGCTGGTCTGGGCCGCTCCCCAACCTCCCACCCGTGAACACTGACACTAATTGAGAGGTGTATGAAATATAGATGATGTCTGTGGTGCCCCCCCCCAGCTCTGCTGCTCCTCTCATCCTCCGTCTGTCTGCTTGAGTGACTTGAGATCAGGATCGCACAGAGACGCAGCGTTGGCACGAGCGCTCGCAGCTGCACGTTAGGTGTGTCAGGGACGGTCGGGTGGACACGGTCGTCAGGGTGTGAGACGGAGGAAGAGAAAGCACAGAGGCAGGAAGTAAGAATAGAAATCAAACCAGCTGAGTCTGGGCCTGTTTGTGTACAGTGAACAATGGAACACACACCTCACGTTACGGAGCGTCGGTGTGTGTACGACGTGTTTATGCTTCTTTGTGTTGGGCCATTGCAAAATATCAAGAGAGCAACAAGAAGCAAAACATGGGAAAACCCTTTCAAAATTCCCCCGAACCGCCCCGAAAGGCTATTTCAGTGACAAGTTGAGGTTGTGTTTTTCAGTTTCCGTGTTTAACATCGTCCACATCAGAGGGGCCGCCTGGGGGGTGTGGCCTCATGGCGGCCGAGGGTGTGGTGGAAGAGGAAACTGGAAGGATTCTCTCAGAATTCTCCCCATATTGTTTACGGGTTGAGGTGACGGTGCCATGGGTGGTAAACGACCACTTCGATGTGGTAAACGCACCACATTGTCCACACACACCTCCCCGGGCTGGAGGAGATGTGGGATGAACCCCAGCACTGTTCTGTTTCTGGTGATTGGCCAGCGAGGTCACCGCCCTCTGCCCGGGAGTAGCGTGGATTTTTTCAATTATTTAGCTTGAAAGGCCAACCGGCCACAGTTCATCTCAGCAGACACACTGTATATGATCCCTGTGAGCTTCACCTTTCCCTTGACTCTCTGAGGTTCTGTTTTAGGATTTGTTTATTACCTGTTTTATTTTGAAACTTCCTTCCTGATGTGGGTCTCTCTTCCTCCGCTGGGCTGCACTGTAATGACTCGATGTGAAAAATGCTTTGGTGTCGGTCGTCTAGTGCAGTGGGTGGAGGTCAGGGTCAGAGGTCAGCCTGTGAAGGTCTTCACATGTGTAATTATACAAACATGTAGCTCACGTGTGTGTGTGTTGTCTTTAGAGGAAGCAGGAGGAGGAAGAGGTCACCACCTCGCCCCCGCAGTTGAAGGGCAGACGTTTAAAAGGCCAGAGGTAGAGGGTGTGTGGAGGCCCCTCCCCACCGTGGTTATATTTAGGGTTAGGGTGGCGAGAAGGTGTCCTTGGGTTCTTCAGTCTCCCGTTTCTGTTTGTGCTCCTTAGCTCGTCTCATTAGCATGATGTTTGTATGCCCAACCCCCTTCCGTTAAACTTGGTTTATTTCAAATAAAGTTTGCTCAGTTTATTTTAGATGAACATAAAATTGCGATGCCAATAAATTTAACTCAAGATGGAGTGAAAATGGAAAAAAAAAAAATCACTATTAGAATTACAATAATGAGGCTCCGCCGGAGACTCTGGGACAACACACACACACACACAGTCTTGTCCTTTCAATAACTCCAAGAAAATGCTGCTTAGCCTCAGCACATTGCTTTGGCTGTCAGTCGACTTCTTGCCTTCTCCAGCGGCTGGCTCACACACAAGTGGGAAATGGAGCTTCTGTGCGAGTGTGTGGGAGCGCATGTTTTGTGTGTGTGTGTGTGTGTGCTCATGTGCAGATGCACTTGACTGTTAGAGTACGCGTGTTTGTGCATGATCAGCTGAAACGCAGAGCATCATTCTGAAGCCGCTCAGTGGAACGGCGTCGGCTGCAGCTCATTCTGAGATCTCAGAGTCGATGGACACCCTCGCTCGCTTTTTGCTTTTTTTTCAGACTATAAGTGACATAAGCCGGCACCGAGGTCGGAGCCGTTCTGTCCCACTGCAGCGACTTCAAACCCCTTTAACGCTCATGACTGGTCTCAGTGGCCCCTGCAGTCCCTTTCACACCAAAGCTCCCAGTCAGAGCTCCATGCCAATGACACGGGTCTCCAGGTCATTTGTGGAAGCAGCATGCTAGTTATGCACTGAGGCGACCTTGAGTGGCGGTGGAATGATGAGGGGAGCGGAGGAGGAGAAGGAGGAGAGTGACAAAGGTCACGTTCGCAGGAGAAGGAGGTCATGTGTGACGAGCCCGATGAGTCAGAGGAGAAAAGACTGGAACCGCGATCTGCTTCTGGACATTGTTGCTCTTAAACAAAACCCAACCACGGCACGATTCCTCCCTGCACCTCGGCTGCAACGTTAGCATTGTTGCCATGATGACGGGGGCCCGGTTTGTTCCTGGATCCGAGGTGAGGGACAGATGACCTGTACGGTTGTTCGGGGCTGGAAGGAGCTTGTTGGAGGAACTCAGTGAAGCAGCAGGGCGCGGGAGCGGCGAGGACAGAGGAGACCTGCTGCGACTCAGCCGCGTCCATTAACTGCTGCTTCCTCTGCTTTGTCTCCGGGTAGTTTCCTGGGCCTTTTCACTCTGATTATTTCTGTTCACGTCCCCGCGGCTTCAGGCAGACATGTATGTGTTTTCTCTGTCTTTGTTCCCCGTCATTCTGGAAGGATGCTGTGTTGTTGTTGCACTGAGGTAAATTCCATTTATTCCACCGGGCTCATGGTGGAGCTCACACTCACACCAGCTGTCACTCTTCTGCTCATGAGGCTGAAAAAGACGTTGGAATTGATTCGAGACTTTGCCAGTTTTCCTCCATCTTGAAAGTCCTGGCTGAATTCCAGTTGCTCCCTAACCTTTAACCATTAACTCGACGTTGTTTCAATTCAAAAGAGCTCTGCTGCTTTCCAGTGCAGAAAATGACCGAAGCCTGGAGTCGACCCAGCCACGTCTTCTCTTATGTGCCATCGATGACTTATTGGTCAGTTCAGTTTTGGCGTTGGAGTTGAAGCCCTGTGGCCGGGCCTCAATAACTCAGCCTTCACACGCTTCATCAACAGAGTCCATTCTAAGGTTTCCCTCTCCAGGTGTTCCTCAGCGTTCACAAGTTGTGATGTGCTGCGTTTTTTTGTCAGGAGCAGTGGAGGCCACAGAAGATGGGGCGCAATGATAAATTCATTTTTGTTTTATTTCAGTCTTTCTAACTCAGAGTAAAATGCTTAAATTCCCATCAACCTGATCTTTTGTATTTCCCGTCAGAGGCTAAGTCTTTGCTGTTGCTAGTGTGTAATTTAACAATCCGAATGAATTAGTGAAATAATAAAGGAGTATTTCTAATGTTAACAGGCTTCCATCCTCTCCAGTGCGTAGCCACAGCCATCGTTTCCCTTCACTGTACAATACTTTCAAAAGCATCTCCTCCTCTTTCCTGCATTTTCTCCAGCTTCTCCCCTCGACCCCAGACGTCTTTCTTCACCCTTCACCTCCCTCGCGTCTTTTTCAAATGAGCACAGTCTCTCCCTCCATCTCTCAAATCATCCGTTTCTTTTCTTCGGTCGCCCTCCCCTCTGCGTCCTCCGACTCCCTTCTCCCTGCTCACCCAGGTTTTTGTCGTCTGCCGCGGTGGCATGCTAACACTCCGACAACGCAGGGCGCTGAATAATTGATGTGTGGATGTGAAAGTTTGATGCCTGACTCGCGGGCAGATTGAACCTGCAGGCAGCGTGCCTTTGCCCATCAGCCGACTCCCTGCGCCACTCGGCTCTCTCTCTCTCTCTCTCTCTCTCTCACACACACAAACACACACATTCACACAGCTTAGCATACAGTACACATATCTCCCCGTGGACTCCTCCACTCTGCTCTCAAACTCATTGTAAAACCTCTCAGATATTTGCTGCAAGATTCTGTAACTGTTACACAGAGAAACTGACCCAGAATGCCTTGCATCTGCACCAGCGCACGGCCCCTAACCTTCATGAGGCTGACGAAATAAACACGCACGTCAGGATCAGAAGAGGTGGGACACGTGACGAACCAAAACCAAATGTAAGGATCTCTAAATGCCAAAGTGACAGAAAAGTAAAGTCCCAAACACGTGACCTTGTGGCACGTTGGAAACAAAAACAAAACAAAAAGTGTACACAGTGATAAGGAGTGTCGCAGAGGACGTGTCTATTTGATGAACTTCTCTTTGGTTGCTTTTAAAAAACTGAGCTGTAGATAAACCACATCAAACATTTTTGCTGAGTGCCGTCAGTGCGCTCGGTGCTGGTGCTTCGTTGGTTCTAATCACGTTCTTCCTAAGAACCACTTTGGTTTTCTTTCGGCACGACGTTGCGTCACCGTAAAGCGTCAGTGCATCGCGGCATCAGCAGCTGTCCCTGAACTCCTTATTTAGGGCTAGGGTTAGAGTTTATTCAGGATGTGCGTATCCTGCTGCGGCCGCGTCATGATCGTAACGATAGCCCCGCCCCTCCCGCCTCCTGACGTAGGTGGTGCTTTGCTTTGGCCCAGTTGAGTTGGTGCCTGCTCAGCACCAGGAGCCAGTTCTTTGTTGGAGGAAACAGAAATAACCGGCACTGGAACTAGCACTAGCACCAGCTCGGTGGCTTCCTCCCCTAGACGTGCACGTTGGGCTTGAGCTAATCAGAGACTCTAGCTGCTGTCAGACGTGCACTAAACTCGGCAGATCCTGCATATTTCCTCCACAGTCAGTTCTGTATCAGTTCAGCTGGTTAATCTTCACTAACTACCTCTCAGTGAAGCTCTCCAGGTCAGACTGGTTGTGTTAAACAATAACAGAGTTTTATGTATTGCAGAGCCAGCGGCGTCATCGGCCATTTCCTAAACGTGCGTGAACAGCTGCATCCGTCACATTCAGCACCCGCAGGTATTAAAGAGGAAATCAGAACTATATTTAGGAACACGTCTAAAAATAACTTGGCCACTGTTATTTCTTTTTTTCAATGAAAGTATACTTTTCATATTTACATGAATATTCTCACATTCTTAATTTTGTCTTCAGTGTCTTGAAGCTGAAGCGACCTCTGAAGTCTGTTAAATCACCAACAGGGAATTTTTAAACCTGACTGTGGGTCAGAGGCTGACGGCAGCGTCCGGCTCTGACCGTGTCGTTTGCTGTGTTGCCCGTTCTCTGAAATGAAACAACTGATTATCTTATATGCAGTGCTCACAACAAGAAGGTCCTGGGTTTGAGTCCCGGGCCGAGCTGTTTGGAGTTAGCATGTTCTCTCCGTGTTATGCTAATTAGCAGTTTTGTTTATTGTTGTTTTTTTTTTACTTGTGACTGAGCCTCTTTGGGTTTTGGACAAATCACGCTGCCGTCCTGATGGCGTCTCTGTCCCTGTCCCCTCCCTCCTTTCACTGTATGTGAATGTGTCATGGAGGAGACGCCTGCTGATTTATTCATGATATGACTTTTAATATCATTTACTGGGACATGGGAGCCTGCATCTCAAACAGGCCTGCGGGCGCCTGTGGCAGAGAGCGGGAGAAAGAAACAGAATGCACTTGAATATGCACGTGTGTGTGTGTTCATATTGGTGTGTAGGTGTGTGTGTGTGTGTGTGTGAGAGAGCTGGCAGTACATCTGTGTGCAAGAGCGCATTTTTGCAGGAGGGAAGAAATCGTGACAAACTGTGTTTGTGACGACGTGCGCCCAGGCCGGTGGAGAGGTGACCTCGTGGCGAGGGCCCGTAACAGGGTTGTGATCGACTTATCGGACGACGGGCGGACGTCATTGTGTCACTGGCGGTCGCCAGCAATGTGGGCCGATACCAATCTGTTTGGCGGCATCGGGTGCGGAGAGGAATGAGGAGGGAGGTGTGTGCTCTCTGTGGTGGGAGAGCGTTCTGTTCACCAACGTGTGTGTGTGTTCATCAGATTTATTGCTATATATATATATGTTGGAACACGTTTGACGGTTACAGTAGCAAAACCACGGGCTGTTGCCAGGACAGGCGCCAACCTGCGGCGAATGTAAAATTAGTTTTACTGACTGTGTGCTGAAATCCACTTTGCTTCGTTTCAGTCTCACTGATGGATGCGTTCAATTAAGCGGCCACAAAGACGACGCGCCACATATATTTTTTGTCAATTAGCTCCTTCCGTGTGCAGATATATGTATATATATATATATATTTTGTCTAACCATACCTATTAGCGGCTATAATTAAATGATGAGGAATAGGTGGGTGGATGGAACAGGAGGGAGACAGAGGAGGGGGCGGCGGGGAAGCGTGATTTAATTTGGTTATGATCTAATTTGCTTTGATTAAAAATGTATGCAAATCCCTCTCAGCATAAGGGATCAGTGAGGAGAGGCGACACCTCTGCTGCTCTCCCCCTCCCCCTCCCCCTCCCCCCTCTGTCTTTGGC
The DNA here is from genome assembly GCA_016785235.1 of Pseudorhombus dupliciocellatus. Classification (NCBI taxonomy): domain Eukaryota; kingdom Metazoa; phylum Chordata; class Actinopteri; order Pleuronectiformes; family Paralichthyidae; genus Pseudorhombus; species Pseudorhombus dupliciocellatus. The sequence continues at coordinate 301,644 of JAFBJW010000205.1, read as the reverse complement.
CACCAAAGTGAGATGTGTGAATTGGAGAGCGCCGTGTGTAAACGTGTGGAGCCGGTGCCGCCGCGTGTTCTTTTTTAAAAGCGGCGAGAGGAGCCCACTCACATCGGGTTTTTTTGCACCTCGTGTCTATTGGCTGAGTGTCTGAGCTGCGGGTGTGAGCTGTGTGTGTGTGTGTGTGTTTGGTCTGACCCCGCCGGAGTGTGAGAGCTGTGTAGGAGTGACTTTGTCTCCCAGATGTTGATCGTCCCCACAGCCCGACACCGGAGGTCACACACCGCTCTGTTCAGCACCATTCTTCATTTCTTTTGGCTCCTTCCTTCTCTTTTCCTTTCTTTCTCCGCCACACAGTCAGTCATCACTGGTCCACACACACACACTGCTGTAGTCCAGTCCTCTCTGCTCCCGGCCACCAACAACCTTCAACCCAAGGAACCAGCCACACACACACACAGCTGTCAGTGTGTGTGTGCACCTGCACTGGTTCTGTGTGTGTGTTGATCTAGGTCCTATAGATAACTGCATCTATTTGCATGAAGACTCTGAGTGTCACTCTCCATCTCTCCCTCGGCCCGTCGCCGCTGCCAGTTTCCAGTAATGAACTCTGCTTTGCCTCTGTGCCGCTCCCTCCCCTTCCTGTCTCCCTCCCTCTCGTCAGCCCGACTGCAGCCGACCAGGCAGCGCTCGTACCTGTCAGTCATCTCGCCAGTGAGCCACAGGATGAAGCAGTCAGTTACTACGAGTTACGGGTCCAAGTGAGACCCAGAGCGGCCGCCGCGGCCGTAGGAAGACGGATTACAGCGCGTGGTTTTTAAAGAATTGTTTCTCATTAAAAGCGCTCGTTAAGTTTATTTTGAACATGAATTTGGAAAACTGGCCATCGCACCAGCGGAAAGAATGATGGAGGAAAATCACGTGCCTGTTTTACGAGGGGGAGGGGCTTCATTTTAGAATCACCTGCTCTCGGTCCAGCTCCGTGTCAGAGTGTTGCAGGCGGTCAGTCAGTTAACTCAGTTCACTCAGTCGGCCCGGGTCTCTCTTACATAAGCAGGGCGACAGATGCTGAATCATCAGCTGCCCGTTGGAATGCTCTCTCTACCCAGAGGGTGCCAGGAGGGACACACACACACTGTATGCATTCATGCAAACACTGTGCACCTACACGAGCATGCAGACACACATGCACGCGTTGCATGACACGCACTACTTCACATGAGACTCACTCCTCATGCTTGAACTCCAGAGAGAGAGAGTGAGAGAGAGAGAGCGAGAGTTCAAGAGGAGAGAAGAAAGCAAGGCGAGATCTTCCCTCCACTCTTTGTGAAGGTTTTGTACTCTAAAAGGTTTTTCATGTTATGCAACTTTGAAGGCGAAGCGTTTGATGTTGCGTTTGCGGGTTTGTTAGCGGCTGGATTAATCTCTCTCAGCCGTCTACCTCCGTTTCCCTGCAATTTATCTGATTAGCGCTGGGAGCCCGTGTCACTCGCTGCTCGCCTTTTGTCTCGAGCGATCCTCAGACGGGTGTTTTTCAGCGTCTCCTCGCAAACTTGGCACCTATCATCTATTTATGGTGGGAGCGATTGAAAGTGGAATAACAGTCCTATTTGCCTTCCTGTCTCGCCTTTCAAAAAAACACGACTCAAATGCTGATGGAACAATGACAACCCCCCCCCCCCCCCCCCCGAACAATGACAACCCCCCCCCCCCACTGTTTCTCTCACTACCTCTTCCAATCTCGCCCCTCCGCGTCCCCTCAGCATGGGTGATTCATTTGTCTCCAGCACAATATAGCACAACATGGGCTCGCCAGCGTCCATATTGCCACGCCGCTTATTTGTCGAACGCCGGGGATTTCATAAATGTATTTCCCCCCCCCCCCCCTTCCCTTCCCTTCCCTTCCAGCGATTTCCTTCTCTGCCCTTCGTCTTTTCCCCTCGTTCACTCGTTCCCTTTCCTCCCCAGCAGCTAACGCACACACTCCCAGTCGCTCTCTCATCAGACGAATGTAAGAATAGAACAGGGGAAGCCCTCTCACCTCTCCCTGCATGCCGGCTCATTAGCATATTCATGAGAGGTGCCATAAATTATACATGAGATCCGGAGGGGAAACAGAAGCAGGAGAATGAGACACACACACGCACACACATAGGTGCACACTCCCCTATGCAGGTACGCTCACACACACACACACACTCTCTCTCTTCCCCTCACATCCTCCCTCAATCACACGGCACAGACGGAGAGAAGCAGACAGGTAATTGGTGAGAAAGAGTGTGTGCAGCAGTGAAAGGGAGAAGCAGCAGCGGCTCAGTCAAACAGAAGATGCAGCCCGGCTGCGTTCGCTCCACGCGGGGAAGTAAGAGGTTAACGCAGGCAGGGAACTGTGGATCAGCTGGTCGACCTCATCACGCAAACTCCAAGGCGGGAAGGTCGCCGGGATTATTCCAGAGGTGGTCTGGGGGTAATCTCAGAAATTAGCTCGTCGACGTCTTTTCGCCGAGCCAGAGCCCGCAGCCCCCGTCCCATCCCTCAAACTACACCGTATTTGTTTTCAATCCAATGAATGTGTTTTCCTCTCTTACGTGATGGATACCCCAATTGGGAGGCAGCCTCTGACTCAGCGTTCCGACGGATGACTCAACATCTTTAGCCACATATATCATATTTACATAGGGCCCAAAATAAATGCGACGGGAGGCTGGAACAGCCCCAAGATCTGAACAACAAATGTATTAGAACGGCTTCAAATTCCTACAGTGTTTAAGTGAACACACACAATACCTAATATCTCGTGGATATGAGTTTAATAATCTGGATTTTTGTGTTCAACTACATCTGCTCCGAAACCAAAGAACTAAAAATCGTTGCATCAGACGACAGAGAAAACGGTTTCCATTCCAGAAACTCTAACACACGTGTGCTGAAGTCCTTCCTCTTAATTTCCCTCTCGTGTGAGAGGAATAATTATCGATAGTTCACAAATTCTTTTTTCAATCAACAGTCATTAAGAAGAAGAAGAAGCAAAAATGCTCAAATCTGCGTCCTTGAGATTCTCACACTCATTTCACACCAGTGTCCTAAAACATCATTCAAACATGTTCACAGGGAAATGTCCATTAAATGTTCGAGCGAACCCACGTGACAAAAGCAGCAGGGACAGAAGATTCGCAGCAGCGAGCGCACGCGTCCATGTCGGCTGTAAACTGCACAAACACACGTGACGCGTGATTTGAAGACGACCGCGTTCGAGATGAATAAATCACAGCAGACATACGTGACTTAGGATCAGGAGAAAAAACATAAACTTCAGTTGCTTCACATAAAAAAAACAAAACAAAAAAAAAAGCTTTTACATTGCGTGTAAAGACTTGTGGACAATTCCAGCTCTGCTGAATCATAATTCAATTGTTTGTCATTTGCACGGACGTGTTCAAGCTCCAAACAGGTGACGGAGTGTGTGTATCTTTATATAAATAAACAGGCTGCACATACACTGTGGTGACAGCCCTAATTCCACCTGATTTGAATTAAGCTCAGGGAAGTGAGCCGATGAGATTAGAGCAGGATGTGCTCTCACTGGATGATGCTGGCGCCCTCCACCAGACCGCCATGAGAGAAGTTCAGAGGAGTATCCGCAGCCTGGGGGGGGTGTGCAGAGAGCGGCGGTCATACATGACGGCACGTTGAAGTGTGTGATGTTACGGCTAAAAGGTTTCCCCCCCCTCTGGCTTGCATAATGCTCAGTTAGCTCATCGCTGAAATGCGCGTCGTAGCCCGCGGACGGGCAGCAGGTATCCTGCCGTACATGCTCAAGTGCTCACTACAATTAGCCGCTTCTGGGTGCTGTGGCTCTAATTGAAACACAGGGGACTGAGAGCGATTGAGAGGTTCGCCTCTCCAGCGTCGATGGAATATTCATGAACGTGTTCAGCCAGGTCCTTCGGCGTTCGCCCCAGAGAATGTGGCGTTCCTGCATCCGTCAGTTTCCTGGATCCGTGTAGAGTCAGAGGCTGAAGACGGGCAGCGGGTTAGGGACCTGATCCTCCTCGTGAATGTGCGGCACGCTGCGTGGGTTTGGAGAAAATGAAAGAATTCTTCACTGTGTGAAGTGTGTGTGTGCACGTCAAGCCAAGTCTGATCTAATACACACCTGTGTGTAGCGAAAAAATGTCATTTTGTTCGCAGCAATCCGTCACATGCACAGTGTGACAGGAAGCAAATAAAAGCCCTCACATATTCTTAATTGTTGTTGAGAACGCGTGCTGCACTGTGATTGGTTGTTTCCCCACTGTGTGGATGCTGGTCAGACGAGGCTCAAGGCAGCAAAACTATTATTATTATTATTATTATTATAGCAAAAAGCTACCTGTGCATAATGTCACATCAGAGTTTACGAGGAGGACGACAGGCAGGAAATACTGCAGAGCCCAAATACTGTGAATACAAATACATCTAACTCGTACTCTGACGACCTGTGTCTGTCATCACAGCTTTCACCCAAAAGCAGCGCTGCTCTTTTTCATGAATCTGACTATCTATTTTCAAGTGTGTGTGTGTGTGTGTGTGTGTGTGTGTGTGTTCGCTTAGTGCGGGTGGCAGTAGCTAATATCAGATTACAGATGTAAATTGGCAGAGTGGCTCTCTCTCATTATCACTAATAAGACTATGGCCTCGCTCTCTGTGCCCTTTCTCACTCACACACACTCACACACACACACACTCACACACACAGCACAAAACTCACATCAGAGAAAAGATGACTGAAGGTTGAAGCTTGGAGATGTGTGAATCTGTGAATTATTCTCATGTATGGAAACTCTGTTTCCCTCGACACTGAAGCCTCTCTCTACCCCCCCCCCCATGTGAGGTGTACCATGTGCACACCCACACACTGTCACTGTCTCCTCTGCCGTGCGCTGTTCCACATGCGTGCACGCATTCTTTAGATACCCCGTCCACGGACGTTATGCCAAATGAGACAAATGCCAGTGGCCATGTTTTGACGTTTGGACTTTATCCATGATCGTCATCAAGTGGTCTCGCGTAGGCCTCCATGAAGAGTCCAGGAGGTTATCCGGAAAGCAGCTTTAGAAACGCCGTCGTCACGCCCCGCCCCTCGCCGTGAATGTCTCCGCCCTCTTCTCACGTAGACGCCCTCTGACTTTTTATTCGGGGTCTTGTGGTAAAGTCTCCAAAAAACGTCCTCCAGACCGATTCAGGAAAAGCAGCAGCAAAACACACAGTGAATGCAATCAGATTAGCTCTCTCTCTCTCTCTCTCTCTCTCTCTCTCTGGTTTCCTGTACGTCTCACTCTTCTCTTCACGCAGTAATTACATCTCAGCCATTATTCCCCGCTGACATTTCTATACAGTGAAACATGCCCATTTTTCCGGCATGAGCAGGTCCAAAGTGTGTGTGTGTGTCTGTGTGTGTGTTAGAGAGAGAGAGAGAGAGAGAGAGGGGCTAAAAGGATTAAATTACATGTGAAACATGCTCACCTGCCGTCATGTCTCCCTGGATGTGTTTGCCAGTTGTCTGTGTATCTGTGTTGTGTGTTGCTGCACGCGTGCACGTGTTCGTCCCGACACCGTGACGTGGCTCACTGTAAACCACCAAGATAATGATGACGTGGAGCCACCTACTCTCACCGGGAAGGTCATGACCCTTGGCCTCGGATGCTCCCTCGCATGCGCTCGTCTGTGTGTGTGTGTGTGTGTGTGTGTGTGTGTGTGTGTGTGTGTGTGTGAGAGAGACTGTGTGCTTACAGCCAATCTGGCTGGCGTCTGCTCGCTCCTCGATGCACTGCAGGCCGTCTGCTGTCTTTTATTTCTGCTTTAATGACCTATAAAGGGACTGTTACTTTTTAAATAAACCATAAAGCAGGGGTCATAAAAGGGGAGTGCGGTCCTGGGCGCGGGCCAAGCTCTGAGAGGAGCGCGTGTGTCGTTGCGTACGTCTGCCCGGTCGTGCGTGTTCCCGTGCTCGCCGTCGAAGCGTGCCAGCGCACACAAATCCGGACCTGCAGCCGGGCAGATATGGCAGTCTGAGAGAAGTCCGGATCAGCTCCGTGTCAAACGTCTGCAAAGCGATGAGCCCACATTAGCGGTGACCTTGCTTCACATGGCGGTGAGTGGGTGGGTGAGGAGCAGGTCCAAGGCTGGAGCTTCTCTCTCTCTGTTGTTTCCCGAGCCGCTGTCTCGGAGCGGCTGTGGTGGGCGGAGAGAGAAGCGCGCCGGCGGCGGCTTCAGTGAATAAACCCCTTCACAGCAACTTGTGTTTCGCAGCGCTCTTTTATATTCCCGCGACCGACATGGGAAGCTTATGAAAGTGCTAAGAGATGCTGAGAAGTGGTGGAGGCAGGTTCAGCCCGGCGCTGCTGACAGTAATATATGGGTCTTAATAGGTGCGTGCTGGTGCTATCTGCAGGAGGTGCAATTTCAGTAATGCTTCTGACACGAAAAGAGACAAAAAAAGTTTAGGAAACAGTAAAGTGCCTGTCTGGGAAGAAAGGTCTTTGCACCATGCATATTTACGTCTTAGTTAGAGGATTGTGTGGGTGCAAGTCATCCCTCCCCGTCGCTCTCCTCCACCACCTCCTCGTGCGCCGCGATTCCAAAGACGAACATAAAAAAGCGGGGGGGGGGGAAATAATTGCCCGTTTTAGCAGAGTGTAACGCTGAAAATGTGTGTCGCTCATGCAGAGCTTCAAACGGGCTCGGCGAGGAACAGAGAGCAAATCTTAGCACGCCGCGTTTAGGACATCAAACGGGCCGCAATCAAGCGCTTCGCAGAGAGAGGGAGGGGTGACAGGAGGGGCTCCGAGGTGGCGGCGGCGGCAGTGGGAGGCTCATTTCCTTTGACATTCATGCACTTCTTCTTCTACCATAAGAAGACGTTTAGTGACTTCAAGCATCTGTGGAGAGAGAGAGAGAGAGACAAGGTGTCGGGTCACACAGACGTGGAGGGGGAGCAGGGGGTCGTGTGGGTTATACCACATGCACCGGTGGACAATGAGGCACGGCAAAATGAAATCTCAGACTTTTTAGAATATTTCCCCAAGATGTCATCATCTGTTTGGAGTCCTCAACGTAATTAAGAGGCAATCTTATTTTCCACGCAACTGACAAAATCGACTGATCTGGAGGTTTTTTTTATGGTGCCGCGCTCCTTCACTCAAGAGGAGCTGTGAAAACTTCTGTTAAATGGGAAGTTTGTGCAGACATTCATGGTGCCCAGAGGATATATTCTGACCCCGCCACCGTTAACCTAGCACCAACAGCTGGTTGAATGTGTCAGTGTCTAAGTGGAGCAAAATGTCTGCTTCCATTTAATATTTATGGCCAAAAAGGCAGCTGAGCTGAAATGACCACCTCTCCACAGCAGCATTAGGCAGATTCACTGGTCAAAGCCAATCGCTCGGGGGAACTTCATCTATTGACGGCTGTCCTAGTGGATTTCAACAAATTAAATCAAACTTCTCTATTTGACAATGTTTATGTAATTACTGCCACTGCCAGAAGGGGGCCATAAGAGCCCCACACGAATTAATATACTTAAAGTTGAACATTTAAAATGGAAATGGAGGCATCTTCATTATTCGACATTGAAATGGACAGGGGTTATTTTTTGCCAGCACCTGTCACAGTGTGGAAAAATGTCTCTGCGTTTGTCCTTCACAGTCTTGAAAACACACTGGCAGAGCAGGACTTGTTGTTAGGAATGTTAACAACCTGAGCCCTATTTACAGAAACTGCACAACGCAAGGTGTTGTTTTTTTTTTTCCTTCATTGTGACAAATATCTGCTGACAAAAATAACCAAATATATTCAAAATGTCAAGGTATGCCTTTAATTCCTTTGAAGTGTACCTTTTTCAAATGGTACAAATGTGCCCTTTTATGGGCACTGCCACGGTGACGAGCTGTTCTTTAAAATGCAGACAAAACATGCAGGGAGAAACCTTTCCTCTGGATGCTTACTTCAGGGTAACGGCCTTTTATTTCATAAACCTGCAGCAGATTGACGGGCCCACGAGCCGCAGTGAAGTGCTCTTTGATCCCTGGCGCACTCAAAGCTGCGCTCGGCTCATTCTCGTCTTCAACTTAACATGTAACTTTTACATTACAAAGATCCTTCCCTTCAATCACCTCTTCAAACACGTCATCTCTCCACCAGCCGCATTGTATTTCTCCTCTCCTTGACTCACCTCCTTCTTTATTTATTCCTCTCTTCCCTTCCTTCTGCCAAGTCGCTTTGTGCGTCTCGCTCTTAATATTAATTCACCTGTGATCTTTCACTGCTCTCTCTCTCTCTCTCTCTCTCTCTCTCTCTCTCTCTCCCCCCCTTCTTTCCTTGCATCGCTCCTTCACTTCTTTTGTCCTTGATTACCTAGTAGTGAGCTCCTGGCTCTGTCTCCCTGCCACTGGGTAATGGACTATTTGCATGCAAATGGCAGTGCCTGGAAAGATTAGACAGGGTGGAGTGGATGGTGGAGGAGGCAACGGAGGAGGAGGAGGAGGAGAATGAGGAAGGCGAGGAGACAGACAGACTTTATTGAAGGAGGGAAAGGAGGTGGAAAAGAAGCTCAGAACCAGATGAAAGGCAGGGATGAGTGCGTTCTGCTTTTTATCGTTCTGGCTGTCTGGAGGTGTAGATGATTGTCTTCGTTAAGACGCTATTATTGACAGTCGCTGCTTTGTGTGTGTGTGTGTGTTTGTGTCTGTAAGTGTACGTGATGCTCAAAGACTGAGAGAGAGAGGAAAAGTTTGAACTCCTGTGCCTCGGCATGTTTGCATGTTTATGTGTGCCTAACTAGCTTAGCTCCAAACTTGGGGAAGATAGGGCACTGCGGCATCTCTGTTTCTGAAAAATTAAAGCTGGAGACCAAAGGTTTTTTGTCTGGAGAGAGAAGCCCAGGCCTTGCTGCCTCCTCCCCCCGCCGCCGACTCCTCCAAATAAATAAGAATTTTTGATTACAGTAATCAGGGCCATTAATAATGCAGACGCTGTGATGATGCAGAGGAGATGAAAGATGGCTCTGCTCAACCTTTCTGTGTTAGGAGCGAGGGGAGATAGCTGCTAGCTAGCCACACACACACACGCACACACACTCACCCACAAATATTCAGCATCAGTGGGGACTTGAGACCCAAAACACAACCTAAAAGAGATACAAAGTTTTAGGGCTATTTTCATCCCACTCCCAATTATATTTGCTCCAACAGTCGCGGGGAGTTGTGCTGCTCAGAACGAGGCTTTCATTTAGATCATTTCTGAGGGTCGTTGATGGACTTGACAGACGTGAGTCACGGCGCTAAGTAGCTCTTTATTCCACGCAGACAACTGGAGACTCGTGAAATGGATTTGCAGCATTTGATTTTTCTCTTTAGCTCCCGTTCACACACACACACACACACACAGGTCTTAGTGACAACACTCATAGTGCGTTCCTTCGCTGTTTCCGTCACCCTAAGGGATAGTTCACCTAAAAATAAATATGTATTAATTATCAACTCACCACTGTGCCGATTGGGTGATGGGTGAAGTGTTTGAGTCCACTAACAACTTTTTTCCCCACACACCTTCCATAGCCTCATCCCAGCGTGTGAAGATAATGAGCGAATTTTCATTTTGGGGTGAACTATCCCTTTAACCCTAAAACCCTAAAAAAGCCTTCGCACTGGAACAGTGAGGATAGAATGTCCTCACAGAGACGCGTGTACAGGTGCTCACACACACACACACACAGTGTGTGTACGTCTCCTGCCCTGAGGGTGCGATGGCAGCGCTCCAGCAGGGCGGGAGAATGCATAAAGAGTTATTGTGGCTGTTGTCGTTAATCAGGCCCGTATGCTCTCTGACAGCAGCGTGCGAGGAAGGAGGACTGTCTCCCACGGCCTCACCATTAACTGACACCGGCCAGACAGACGGTCTCCTGCTCCAAAATGCTGCAGCGCAATGGCACACAATATCGAAAGGGGGGGAGCAGGACACGAGGGCGAAGAGGTGTGTCGCACCCGGGTGGTAAATTGTGGACGTCCCGGTGGCACGCAGGCGTCCGGACATCCTCAAACTGTCTGTGAATGACGTGTGGTGCTGAGTGGGAGTCTGAATGTTGAGTGAGCACTTCTACTGGGAACACGGACCAACCTACGAACACGTGTACGACATGTGTGTGTTCATCCCAGGCCCAAAGAGACCATGTCAAAGTCTGTCTCCAGGTGTGAGCCCCGAACATCTGGCTCAGCGAGGCATGAAGGGTGGGGCCAAGCCGCAGTGGAGGGCTGCACCGCCATCATTAAACAGCGGTGGTGGCGGAGAGGGGCCGAGGCCGCACCACGCCGCCATACACCTGCTCCTTGCATGAAGGTCCCCCCAACCCCCCCAAAACCAGAGTTCTTCCGCTACGCGCTGATGCGGGACGGCGGCCAACCACAGGCTCCGAGGCCAAAAAAAGTCAAACATCTGGAGCCACTCGAGACCTCAGAGGTTCCTCAGTGAAAGGGGAATAACACTTTACGGGTTCAGATGCTTTATTTTTATGGCAGGGGCCCAATAAGTGGCACGACTGCTTTAAATGCTGGCGATCAGAAAATGACCCCCCCCCCCCTTACATCATCACCTGATCTGAACTCAGCGGATGATATATCTCTTAAAAGAGAGATTCTGTTTCTCTGCCTCGTCTGACAAGACTTTGCATGCAGTTAATTTGACTCCCTGAAGGTCTTGACACAGCGGGGGCGTTTTCTTTTTCATGCCATCACTTTGCACCTCATATGGATTTTTGGAGATCTCATTTTCACAGATTGCAAGGAGGTCACATTTCCTGGGTGGACGATTGAAGGGTCCCAGTCCTGTGTTCGAACATGTCTGGAGCATAGACTGTAACAAGAGGGACAGCTCTTCTTCTTCCCACTATGAAGAAATGAAGCTGGGATAAGAATGAACGACAGAAACGTCTTTGAGGAGAACAATATCTAGTAGCTGTCAATCACACCGGCCCCAATGCGTCTATATGAAACTAGCGATCGAGACCATAAATCCTGAATACAAATCTTTATTGACGTTATAAATCAGCAGTAGGGACAGTTTCCGTCCATAGAGGGATACATGTATGGACGCAACCCGTGGAGTCCCCCTCTGCTGGTCACTCAACAGAATGCAGGTTTCATGCACAACCTCATCGGCTTCACTTTCTTTTTTTTAAATTTTTAGCTGGCTGGACGATTTCTCTCTCTTGCTCAGTGTTGGTGACTCTTTAAAGATTTGACAGGCACCTCTGCCAGGTGTGAACATAGGCAGAAACTCAAGCGTACTCAGTGCGCTGGCAGCACACGAGACATTTGCACTTCCATAAAAATGAGAGAGAAAGTGATTTTCTACCTAAAGTTCTGAAAAATAGAGAATTTACAATTAACTGAGTGTCACCCTTAACCCTCAGGTGAGCTCATACCTGTTCCCTCTGACTGAAACAGTTTTTGCTTTATTTTTGACCCCACACTATTCTAACAAACATCTCGCTTCACCTTCAGATCACCTTGTCGACACCACACTTTGAAGATGAGTCATTTTCTCAGTTCCTGCTGTGAATGGATGCCCAGACCTTCCACTGAAGAGACACGATGGTCACAGTTGTTGTGAAGCTTTACCTTCTCTGTATTAGGGCCCATCAAGAGTGGAGGATGCAACACTTGAGATCAGATATGAGTGGATGTAGTCTAGCCTCTGGACTCTGCAAATGGTTTAGAAAGGCCTGGGAATCTGTGTGTGTGTTACAGAGCCCCAGACGTGACGTGGGGGAAATACTAAAGCGTAGTCATGAAATCTGCAATTATATTTTGAATTTCTTTTACTCACCCACAGGGGGTCCTGAGCGTCCCTGGCAGTGGCCATCATGCCCAGGTGTGGTCAGGTGTGGTCAGGTGTGGTCAGGTGTTGTCAGGTTTGGTCAGGTGTGGTCAGGTGTGGTCAGGTTTGGTCAGGTTTGTTCAGGTGTGGTCAGGTGTGGTCAGGTTTGTTCAGGTTTGGTCAGATGTGGTCAGGTGTGGTCAGGTGTGGTCAGGTGTGGTCAGGTGTGGTCAGGTTTGTTCAGGTGTGGTCAGGTGTGGTCAGGTGTGGTCAGGTGTGGTCAGGTTTGGTCAGGTGTGGTCAGGTGTGGTCAGGTGTGGTCAGGTTTGTTCAGGTTTGGTCAGATGTGGTCAGGTGTGGTCAGGTGTGGTCAGGTGTGGTCAGGTTTGTTCAGGTGTGGTCAGGTGTGGTCAGGTGTGGTCAGGTGTGGTCAGGTTTGGTCAGGTTTGGTCAGGTGTGGTCAGGTGTGGTCAGGTTTGTTCAGGTGTGGTCAGGTGTGGTCAGGCAGCCTGTTATTTCTACCCCCCGGTGCTGCAGTGTCTTCAGGCCCAAGGCGTTTACAGTGTGTTGATCATCTGAAGACATCACCCACACTCTGTGGAGGTGATGTAACTAACACACTCATTGCATTATGCGGAGGCCAGACAACACTTGACCTCCGCTGAATCCTGGTTACATCATGTGCAGCGGCGTTTACACATGGGTGATGGAGGCACAGCGCCAGATTTAACATTCATACTATGGGCCCTCACATGTCAGCGCACATCAGCCGCAGCCGCCCGTGCTCATGGTTTCCGTGATGCACATGACAGAGTGGAGAATTAGGCTCAGAGCGAACATTCTCAATGGGCCGCAGCGTCACTCACGTCAGCTTCGATCGGATCTGGGTGAGTCAGGCTGTGAGCGCGGCGCGGCCGACCCTCGATATTTCCTCAGTTCGATCCAGCAACGAGGCCGCGGAGGCTTTGATTCCGCCTGGCGCCCGCTCGGATTTGGCTCATGGTCGCTCCATCGTGATTCAGAGCGATTCAGACTGGACGTCCCCTCTGTTTATCGTCTGTTCTCGTTTGACGGAGAGTCATCTCATCTGGCGGCGCAGTATCTCCAGCGCTGCTCAACGCGAACACGAGGCCGTGTGCGCGCCACGTGTCATCTGATGCCTGCTGCTCCTGCAGATGCCAGGACAGGGCACAGGTCACTCCCCCCCCATCTCCTTCAAACTTTCTAGCCTCCCTCTCTCCCCCGCTTTCACTCCTCTGCACTGACACGTTGCTCAAATCTGCCCATTATACGCTTTGTTGGCCATGCGTGGCTCTTTCTATCAGGCATGAAGCGGTCAACGACACTGACAAGAGAGCGCACGCGTAAAAGAAGGAAGGAGCCTCATGGCTTGGTGGCCTTTAATGGGGGGGGTCTAAGAGCAGCTGTCACTCACCAGTGTCACTGTTTGTTTTTCTGAATGCAGCCTTTTCATTGGTGTGTACACGGTAAGACAGAGGGCCAGTTACAATAATTACACACTCGACAAGTCCGCTCTGTCATTTGGCACAAAGGACAGGAGCATGTGTCTCTACACGAGCCGCCAGAGCTGGTGTCCATAGAAAGCTGCTGATTCTTGTTATCTTATGTACAGTGTTTGCACTTAAATCATCTTTTCTTTTGTTAGGTGGAAGGAGAGATGATAGTTTTGAATCGTTTCTTTTATACCTTCCACACCTCATTCAGGTGAATTAATACCAATATATGTATGTATGTAAATCTATAGTTTATTTGTGTTTTTTGCACAACAGTGCACTGTTTATTCCTGTTTGGGATGGCCTGTGGTGCAGCCGTCCCTCTGGAGCACAGCGGAGGTCGCTCAGTGTCGTCGTTATGATCCGATTGTCTCAGCTGATCACGTGTTCATCGTCGTCACAAAAATGAGTCGACAGAAGAAGCCAAATTTCTCGTTTTAAACCCAGACTCAATTAAATTTGGTCAAAGGTGAAATCTGGATGAGTGGAACCGATGATTTATTCCAGTCTGTGCTGCGACACGTGTCTGCCACGTTCGGCCTCACGTGAGTGACATTCTCAGACCCGATCGCTTCAGAAATTGGTTGTAATTAAATTAGGGATTGAATGATTGATTGTGCACAGCCCTGTCATTACACCCATTTAATCCCCATAGATCCCAATAGGTGTCAGTGCTCTGTTTTCCTGCCAGGCAGCTCGACGGAGCCGACGGCCCAACTGCTGGAGGCATAAAAGGAATTCGGGATCGTGCACAGTGTTTCAACTTTTTGAAATATAGGGCTTTGGCTGTGGCTATAGTTGCCTGTGATGGGAGTGAGCTGTGAAGACTATAATCAGTGTCAGCTCACACAGCCAGACCTGACACCACACACTGAGAGACACACACAAACACACACATATGCACATCATGCACGCACACTCTCACACCCACATCCTTATTTTGCTCTCTCTCTCTCTCACACACACACACACACACAGGTGCATGCTGAGTGCCATTACAGTGAGTGACCAAGCACACGAGCATCAGGGGCAGCGCGGACAAAGACACTGTCACTCTGCATTCAGTGTGTGGAGAGTGTGCAGCTCTCACCGACACAGGACTGGCAGAACTTGTGTCCCTCTGTGTGACAGTGAATGTGATACCCGATGAAGTGTGTGTGTGTGTGTGTGTGTGGAGTTGCGCGCATTCCTTGCTTTTTATCTGGGTATAGCCTCAGAGCAATTCACAGCTTGTCACTCACTCTCTAGGACTGGCAGTCAGAGCGAGAGGGGGAGAGGAGGATGTGGGGGGAGGAAGAAAGTGGCGAGAGAAGAGAAGCAGCAGCAGGAGAGAGAGAGAGCGAGAGAGAGATTAAGAACATTTGGGAGATGGAGAAGGGCAGAGAGAGGCTGAGAGGGAGGACGGGAGGAAGATAGAGGGAGGGAGGAGTGGAGGCTGTGCACTCCCCTGAGTGCACGGGTTAGGGCAGCCCGCGGGCGCAGTTGGCATGCAGCTGGGCACGCTGTCGCTCGGTCCCCATGGCGAGCTGTGTGCTCACACTGCCTTCCCTCAGAGAGCAGAGGTCGAAGGCAGCGACGAGTGCGTGTGTGTGTGTGTGTGTGAGGGGATGCCTGCTGCCTCATCAGAAATGCCAACACTGCGACACATATCTGTTTACGGGCTCGTTGCTCAGGGGGAGCGTTTGCAGTTACACTTGCATAATGATAATAATGGGGGACTTGGAGTGTGTGTGTGTGCATGTAGCAGCACCTTCAGCCCTCTCACCCACTCTCATGCGGGCAGTTTAACTCAATCACCCCCCCCCACTTCCACTGCGCCATCTTGACATCTTGTCCCTGCGCCGCCATCGACCAGGAACCCACGCACGTGACCTGGCGTGACCCCGGTTGGCGCACCGCTGACTACCGTCCTTTAACCAAACTCTTTCCCATCATTAGCTCCAGAGCCTCGCTGGGTTCTCTCATTTATGCTCCTCCCCCTTTTCTGATTTCACTGCTTTTCCCTTTTTATTAAACCGCAGAGTGGTTTGGGCAGAGAGAGGGACCTCCGGGTGTAAGTACTCCAAGTACTTATAGAGTATGTATAAAAATTACTTCATAGATAAAACTAAATCATTGATTGATTCGGTAACATTTTCATGTTTCTGTTTCTATGTGAACACGTTTAACGATGTGATGGAGCCGTACCAGCCCTGTCGTTCACATGCATGAGCTTCATCATTGAACGTCATGATTGGAATAGTTTGTCGTTAGCTTCCTCAGCCTGGGGTTTTATGTTTCCGTCGGCGTTTGTTTGTGTGTCCATTAGCTCCTCGCTGGTTGCCATGAACCTCGCTGGCAGGATGTGGTGCGGGTCTCTTCCTTGCCTCCGCCAAGGTGCTTACGCTTTGCTGTTTGTTGCTTTGACTGTTTCTAAACACACGGAACCAATGTTTCTGAAACTTTATTAGCACGCAGGGAGGCGGCCAAGGAAACCAGGGCTGTTCTGGTGGGGCTCCAGAGGAACAGGAACTGGGTTTCACTTCCCTCAGTATTGCAAGGGAGATGTTCACCCAGAGACAGGTGTGTCATTGACTTTGTTGGAATCCTCTGCACATCCCGATAGCTTTTAGTCGCCTGTGAAATAAAGTAAATGTGACGACGAGGACGGGCTGCTGTTTGGGTCCAGGGTCACCAACCCCAGCTTGGACCGGGCTGCTGGGCTCTTCTGACCCTTCATTCATTGCTTTGCACTAGAGTGAGACAGAAATGTTTGCAGTGTGCCGTGAACATGGCCGTGCACGTGCTGTGTTTAATATCAACAAACCCCAGCACATGAGAGGTCGAAGACGTGACCACGTACGATCCTGAACGGCCGTGCCACATCCATACCTTGTTACCGAGCACATTCCTGCCGCCATAGCCTGGCGATTAAAAGCCTCAGCCTCCGCCTCCCCATCACACAACAGGCCAGCAGTGCGAGCACAGAAAGCCCATTAAAATGGGAAGTGCACGCCAGCTCCTTAATCGAAACACATGTAAGCCATTAAGAGTACACTCTGAATTCTTCTCTCTGGGCTGAAGGGGGGGGGCAGACACAGAGGGAGAAACAGCCAGAGACAGACGTCAACTCCTGGAGAAAATTTGGGATTCTCATCTGACTTGAAACAACTTCAAAGTCGGAGAGAAATGGAGCTAATAGAAGCACACGCAGGGAGAGTGAAGAGAAACTGTGGGGACTGTGATTAGTGGCTGGGGTAGGGGGGGGGATTCACACTCTGTCTGGGTCTTCACATATTCTAACAACCCCCCCCACCCCCACATCCTTCAGATGGTTTGGCCGGGGTTTCTTTGAATTGGGTCCCTATGGCGACGCAGCAGCTCTTTCCTGATGCTCTTTGGAAGTGGCAGGGATCAGAGACACTGTCTGTCTCACTCTCCGTCCCGTCCTGTCCGTCCATCAGTCCAGTCGTCTGTCTCATCACTCTCATTTGTGCCGCTGGTGTGTGTGCTGTTGTCACTTGTCAGGACGTCTTGGTCTTTATGGCTGATAAGTATTTTTATTGGGCACTTCAAGGTTTTCTCTAATTTAAGACGTGCACCGTGTCCTGTGGTTCCCTTCGCTCTCCGCTCCTCCTCCAATCATCAGCCCTAATGTCTGTGTTGTGGTCGCGAACCCATCATCAGACGGGAGCTCACGCAACGTGCACTCGCAGAGCACGACATCGTTTCCTGTAGGAAGCTTCTGACGCTGAAGACATCACCATTTCCATCCAAGTGCAAAGATTTGAAATCTCCTCCAGGTAAGAAGGAGATAATCAAACATGTGTTTTCAGCAACACGCTGAGCAGGACGTGTGTCAGTCTGTGACCAGATGTTGGTGTCACTCATCAAATACCTTTGACTACATCTGGGAAGTATTCCTGTTTTATAAATGGAGTATTTAGTACTGACAGAAACTCCCTCTTAGTAGCCAGCTGCCACATGTGATCCTCCCTCTATGACCAGTCCACACACACACACACACACACACTTTGTATGGGTGATTTCCACACTTTCCTCCGTCTCTTTTCTTCCTTTTGTTGTTTTGACGCTACTGATGTTTTTATATTCCCTCTTTTTTCCCTCCTCCATCTTTCTTATTGTCAAATCCCTCATGCGCTCTCTTTGAATGTGCGGAAGCACACATCACAAACGCTCCTGTGTCCCTTCCTCCTCTTCCTCCTCTCTCCTCAGCCCTCCCTCACGCCTTGTGTCTCCACCGCTGATAAAAGTCAGAGGCCTCAGATGCCCCCTGCTCCTCCCTCATGTCTTTGCCCCCCGCCGCTCTGGCTCCTCCCTCGCCGTCTCTGATGGCGTGGGCCTGGCAGACTGCTGTGGGCTCTTTGACCAGGGTCACAGAGGAACCCCCCCCCCCCCAGTCACAGGCCTCACTCCAGCTCTGCAGTCTGTGACCTTCTTCATGAAGCTCCTGTACTGCACACACATTCTCTTTGTGTGTACTCTGTGTACTTTATAATAATATAACATAATAATACTTCACCTTCAACCACCAAAGTTTTTTGTTGCAGAGATGAATTCACATTTTTCTGTAAATCCGGTCGTGCAGTTGAAATGTTCCGTTACATTTGATCCAGGTAAAACATTTCAAACATTACACTTTATATTTAAAATTCATCATTCATCAGCTGATGTGAATGAAAAGTATAATTTTATTTTTTTTTAATTTCTGAAGCCAATGATATCTGTGATTATTAAACCCAAATATATCTGATTTGAAAGAAAAAATACAAAGTCACAGACATGGAATTCTGAGAGCTGTTGTCCTCTCTCTCCTCCCTCTGTTGGCTGCAGCGTCCAATCACAGCGCACGCTCTTTAAAGTGTTGTGCGCGGTCAGGTGGACGCTGGAGATAATGAAGCGTCTGCGATGAGCAGACAGAGCTGGGGCCAAAGACAAAGCAGGATGGTAATTGTACAGCGTAGCGAGCGGTCTATACGTGCGCACTATGTGTACAGTATATGTGCGTGTGTGCGTGTGTGTGCGGTGCCGCCGCAGGCAGACACATGGGAGCCTGAGGAGCAGTGAATATTACAGAGCAGTGGACCACAGAGGGCCCGCGGCCAACACACAGGCCCCGCTCATAAATCCTCTCCCTTTTCTTCTTCTTCCTCGTTACGTTTTGGTCTCGATCCCTCGCTCTGCGAGTCCGTTTGTCGTTAGCTGGGCGCAGGGAGGTTTCCCATGTAAAGCATTCAGGTACCATGAGCCTCTGACCAGGGAGGCGGGGGAGGGGACGTCTGCAGCAACGCCACCGTGATGCATGAAGGGTACATTTCATATTTGTACAGACAGAAATAAGGTGACGTTTACTTTGTCCCATTACTTGAGTACATGTCTGTATTTTCCTTCCGCTGCATCGATCAGCAAATATCTTTACTTTCCACTCCATTTTCATAAAGATTGTGTTTGTTGTTCAAAGACGGTAAAGATCAAAGTCTGAGGTGATGACCCCGTGCCCTGTGGCTTAAGGGAAACACTCTGTAAGTACTTCCACATTTAATATTTAAGTGGATTTCTTAGCAAGTCAGAAATTGCTTCTGATTTGACTCAAGTGCCTTTTTCTATATTTATTTGCAGTTTGACTTACATTAAGTATTAGAATACTTTCTCCTCCACTGAAGAGCAGTCGTCCTCTCACCTGCAAACACACAGCGTAAAAAACCTCGACAAGCTTCTGTTCCGTTAAATCTCCATGGCGTTTATGTCGGATAATGAAATCATGACACGATGATAGTTTTAGAAGAAACAGCTTCTCCAGCGATGGCCGCCGTGGCTGCCCGTCCACCTCCGCTTCCTCCGTCGTTCTCTCGCCAGCCGAGATGTCGGAGTCTTTCCAGCCGCTGAAATGTGTGATTTTAATCAGAGAGGCTGTAATTACATTGGTGCTGTTGTTCACCGTGACTCTGTCCGAGCTCGTCTTCCTGTCTGTCCCTTTAATATTTACTCCTTTATTTACATAACCCTCAAACAGACTCATGCAGCAAGAGGCTTTTCTTCCTCCAGTGGCAGCGACTCTCAGCGTGAATCCTTGGGACGGAGGCTCGGAGCAGCCGACCTTGGTGCGGCTGACGGCCTTCTGTTGGACGCTGTTTGTCCTGTTTGCGGGAATGAACGCGCGGCCTTGTGCGGCACAAGCCTTAATTGTTCTCCAACACCTGCTCGTGAGGCTGAACTGGGGCTGTCGCAGCTGTGGACGGGTTCGCCTGAAGTGAGCGAGTGATGGGAGCTTCATTAATTAGAGAGAAATCATTTATCTTCTCAGAAACAGAAGCAAAACACAAGACAGTTTTTTACGAAATTTAATAAAACCCTAATCCAGGATAACATTAAAACTTGAGAGAAATCAAATGAAACATTAAAAAGAGAACAATATATTTTGCTGTTGATTCTGTCATGAAGGAAAGAAAGAACAGGAACGACGCCTCTCTGGTTCCTGCCCGTGATAACGCAACAAGTGTTCGTTCTGCTTGACCAGATGTGGCTGAGGGAGTCACAGCTCAACAGCTGGTGAATCACAGCCGCCGCCGCACAGCCTGAGCGTTCAAAATAAAGCATTAATGCAGATAATGATCAATTAGACAGATTTTTCTCACATTCTCAACTGATGATGATATATTCATGCATTTATTTATTTTTATTTATTTTGTGATATCTTATTTAATACTGAGAGACAAAAGTACATTTAATTTGATCTTTATTTGACAGTTCAAGACTAAACAGATTAATTACTAATTAATTTTTGAAACAGAAATGTAGTTAATTGAGTTATAATTGCTTTTCAGAATTTGTCCACTCATGGTATTCAATCAACGTTGTCATTGATATTTCTAAAGTTTGAGTTTCCTGAGGCTTTGTGGTGGTTGTTGTTGCTGAGCAGCACACGTGAGGCCCCGACTCTAATAAGGTCACTGAGGTGCTACGCTTACCTTGATGAGGACGCGTCTCTCCTGCTGTTGGTCCATTCTCATGTCTGACATGGCAGCGAGCGGCGTGCTGAACTCTGCCGCCGCACGGGCCTCGTGACACGGCTCGCCCCCCTCGCAGTGAGACGCTGTCGCTGCCAGCGTGACCGAGCGGCGTAGGTCAACTCCTCTCTTCTCCCTCCGCCACCCTGAGCGCCAGCGGACGGCGCAGTGACACGACTGTGGTTCCCTCATAAACAAGGTCAGAGAGAGAGAGAGAGAGAGAGAGCTGTGAGGTGGGAGGGCCGAGCGCAGGGTCGGCTCCAAGGGAGCAGAGGGAGAGAGAGGACACGCCGAGGAGGTGTAGCAGCGGGGGAAAGGGAGAGATGGAGGCCGGGTGAGTCTGGGTGGAGGGAGGGAGGAAATGGGGGGGAAAAGGGAGAAAAAGAAAGAGGGGAAAAGAGGGAGATTTGAGAGACAGAAGGAAAAGGCAGTATTAATATTCACAGACTCCCAGCGCTTCCTAAATATTTTATTACTTCCAGCTGTTTGATGTTAAGGAGACTCACCAGAGAGCCCCCCACTCTCACACACACACACACACACACACACACACACACACACACACACACCATCACAAAGCCACATGAACCCGCGTGATGGTAAACACACACACACACACACACTCTTCTTCTGCAGACTACAGGCAGAGCAAGAAACACACAATAAAAACATGCATGTTTACAGCCCCACACAGTGGGTCACGTGCACGGGCGACACGCTGCTGTGCACGGTCATTCTCTGTTCTTCACGAGTTCCACCACATGTGTTCACTTATTTATTTATTTGCGTATTCATTATCCCTTGGACCGGCTCTCTTTTTATTTGCGAGCGGAGAGGGAGGGAGAGCATTCATCCTCTGATGAGAGCGGCCATTAATTCAGAGCAGGCCCATCCCTCGCTCTCTTCCTCTGTCAGTCCATCTCTTTCTCTCTGTCCATCAGAGGCGCTCCCTCGCTCTCTGTCTCTGCCCATCAGCCACTGCTTCTCCCTCGGTGTCAGCCTGTCTCTCCGTCTCTGTTCTCCAGTCTCTCTCTCTCTCTCTCACACACGTTCTCCTTCTGGATGCAGGTCCGGAGCAGACGGAGCAGACTTTGAAAACACTGTTTATGTCTGAGATCTGAGTCCAGTGCCTCACAGCTCTCCTCCTCCTCCTCCTCCTCAGCTGACGTGGTTCTGGGTGCCGCTCACCTCCGTCAGACCCCGACCATCCTTCTCTTCTGTCCACATCTCCACGTGAGGCCAGACCTTTGAGCTTCTGACGACTCTGGACTGTAAATCATTAAAATGCCATTCAGCAAACTCATCAAACCCGGGACGGCGGGCGGCAGTTTCAAGTTGACTTTTTTTTCTTTGTCCTGTCTTGTAGCTCCACGCTGAGGAGTGAGGGCACACCTCCATCAAGGCCCCTCATGAAAGCACTTTATTCACATGTTTATTCTCATCTGCTTCACATTCACTATCAGTCCTCTAAATTGACTCTTTTTCCTTCAAGACCCATAAATTATTCTCTGGGAATTTGGTGAAGAAAAAAAAAAAAAAAAAAAAACATCCGCCCCTTGATCCAGATCCACAAACTTACTGGGTTCTCCCCCGACGCATCCTCCACCCAAGTTTCATGATAATTCACCCTGTGGTTTCTGCATAATCCTGCAAACTAATACGCAAACAAACCAGGGCAGGCAACCTTGGCGAAGGTAATTATTGCAAAAGAGCGTTCATCAGTAGCAACACAACAACGGTCCAGTGTGATGTGGCGAGGACGTGCACGTTGGTCATCCTCTGCCCATAAGGAAGGGAAATATGAATCACGTCACATCTTCCCCTGATAGATGTTGATGTGGCCTAAACTTCTGAATTTTGATCTCTATCTATTTGTTATGGCCCTGTTGCCCCCCCCACCGAGGGAGCTGCATTTTGTCACACGCTGGTGTGTCGGTCAGGACACGGTGTTACTGACTCCAACTCTCATTCTTTGCCTCTGTCTCTCTCTCGCTCCATCTCCCCGCCTCTGATCCGTCCACCCCCTGCGTTCCCGAGCCTGTTAATCAGCAGATTGTTAATGAAGGCCCGAGTTCAAAGAGAGACAGAGGGAGGGAGGGAGGGAGGGGGACTGAAGGAGAGGAAGCGCAGAGCAGCGAGATGCGAGGAGGAGTTTTTGGACCAACTGTCTGTTTGTCAAAACATGTCCACCCGTCTGTCTCTTTGCCGGTTTTCTCCTCTGATGTGAGTCCCTCATGGAGCTCCCCGCGAGGACCACAACACAGGATTTGCTCTTTGGGTTTCCCTTTCATGTTCCATTAAATGTGAGCGAGACGGAGACAGAGAGACAGCCAGAGAGGGCGAGACAGAGATTAATTACACGTCTCAATAATGGAGATTAATTAGTATTATTTAAACATTGACAGTATCAACTAGTTGTCAAGCGTTTTGCGAGGCGCACGCCAACTTTAATGGGCGAGCTCCTGTCTGTGCGTGGCAGCCGAAAAGTCATCTCCTCTCATCTGCTCCCTCCCTCCACCACGACTTGAACACTGTACATCAGCACGCTGGCATCTGAAATTGTTGTTTTCCTGCATATCATTTCATGTTTATTCCCACCTATATTAAGCCTCGCAAGCTTGAAACAATCCTCCTGACATTTGTCTTTTTTCTCTCTCTCTCTACTTAGACAACCCGCAGCTTTTATGGGAGAACTCTCAGAGTGGAAAATGGTCATGTTAGAAGCACCGACGAATCAGAACGCCTCCCACGCGTCCTGATGGATGCGTGCACAGCGCTGGAAGTGCAGAACGGGGGTAATCAGACGCGGTGGCCAGGAGGAACGACCCCGGACGGAGCGTCGCCGAGCGGGTGACAGGAAATAGTGAGGGGGAGGGAATGTGGAGCTGAGCGTGAGCACTCAAACCACATCCCAACACCACAGGCCGACTTCACCCTTTTTAACAGCCCCCCCCCCCTCCCCCCGTGATGCCCACATGCTGCTGACATCGCTGATAAATCCAGGGCCTGTGGTCTATACGAGGGAGTGATGGGAGGATCCATCATGTACTAAGTATAAAGAACTCCCATGTCCTCAAGCACACACATGAACAATGTGCACAAGAAAAGATGACGCCACCTCCAGTAGAGACCAGTTCACTGATTATTAACTGATCAAGAGAGAAGTCGGGAGCCAATCAGCTTCAAGTGTGAGGTGACTGGGCCCCTGAGGACAGACGGCGCCGCGCCCGAGATGGCGTTGCGTCTTTGTGAGAGCTATTTTCTGTGGGTCTGTGAAGGACATTCCTACTTCTGGCCAAACTTTTTCACCGTCCAGCAACAAGCTGAGGTCAGTGACCTTTGGGCTCCTGACCCTTTGCCTTCTAGAGCTCTCTATGTTTCCATCCAAGAGCAGGAACCCTCTGTCTTCGCTCACAGAAACAGTGCAGTGAGCAGGGAGACGCACGTACCCGTCACCGTGTGTGATTTGGAATTGATTGTGCTTTTACATAGAGATGCGTGACGCTGAGACTGAGGAGCGAGCAGAGGCCGTGCACGTGAAGGTTGGTGTGAGATATGCACTGAGGTACCAGGATCTCCAGTTGAACTCTCACAAGAAGGGAAGATGAGGGAAGTGAAGAAAAACCAAACAGCGGGCATCCGCCTCGTGCACGCTCTACAGGGTGCATTTGTGTGTGTGTGTGTGTGTGTGTGGGTGTTTGTGTATCTTTTCTCCAGCAGGACCCCCAGATCAAAACCGCAACCCACTCTCCCTCCCCATGTCTCTCTCTCTCTCTCTCTGTCTCACTCCATCTCTCCACCCCCTCTCTCATTAAAAACTGCAGGCCCTGGCTTCTAATTAAATCCCACTTGAAAAGTCTTAAAGTCAGCCTCAGATTGATTCAATTTGCATTTCTGAACAGAGAACATTGCCTAAAAGGATTAATAAATTGGACGAAAAAATGCCTTCTTTCTGCGCCACGCCGTCAGAGCTTGTAAGACAACATCCAAAGAGAAATATCCCCCCTCACCAAACGTCTATCCAACATATGCTCTTGCTTTCTCTCTTGCAAGTCCCTCCCAGGATGCCAGCAGAGATGGGAAGTGCGTGTCGGCGCTCGGTGAGTGTGTGAGCGCATGCATGTCCCCGTCTGTGGAACAAGCGCCGAGTCCTCTGAGGCTCTGTTGGGAGGGAACACACGCAACCTGACTCTGGCTGCGTGTGTGTGTGTGTGTGTGTGTGTGTGTGACAGAGAGCAGGGCAACTTTGCTGGAGCGTGCCAGAGTGCTGAAAGTGACAAGGAGGCACAGTGGGAGAAGCTCCTTGCTGTACTGTCAGGAACCGACCACGGCGGTGGAGTCGTGCCATTGGCGAGTGGACACCTACAGCAACATGTTTGGAAACCCAAAAACACATTGCCAGTGACGAGAGCCAGATTCAATTAGTGCGATAAAAAGAAAAGAGCAACGCAAGGCAAAGCCGACGCTGCTGCCAAGAGAGCAAACACTGATGTGAGAATTTACATCCACACAATAGGTCTGTCTGAAAAAAATATGTTTGTGCAGTATGTGTTGCATGTGACTGTGGAAATGACGTCCATAATTCCTGCTGATTGCAGGCAGAATAAATGGTTTGCATGAGCTGTGTGCACGCAGAGTGGCGAGGGCCGATTCCTTCCTTTGTGCTCTGCGTCGTTACTGAATTCTGCTCTTTATTGTGCTGAAGCTAAAACTACAGGTCTCCTCCGCTTCTTTAATCTCTGCCATTGGAGGGCCCAGCACAGACTAATGGAGCCGCTCTGAATATGTGCAATTGGTGGGACCTTGTGAAAAGCCTGATTTGAATGGGCCACATCGTGCACGTGACGCTTGTGTGCCAGTCAGACTGGCTCGTATAACGGCTGGCGGACTTTCATAAGACTGCTGGTAGCTCGGCTGTTGAATCGGTGTTAATAAAAACCAGAAACACACGGTCGCCGCCGCTTCACTAAACGCCACTCGGGTTTCATGAAATCGCAGCAGAACGGCGGCTGACGTGGAACAGGATCCGCTCTTTAACGCCTCTGTCAGAGAAACAGAGAGGGAGAAAACTACTGTTGGAAAAGTGAGGTTTTAAAAGGACGGCGATGATGCTCACATACATGATGATGAGGGGCCTCAGGAGGCGGCTTTTTAACGGCCCTGCTTTGTAAAGCGCAACACTGACCCCTAGTGGCGAGAGCCAGGATGGTCCAGGAAGCTATTTGCATAATGCTTGCATGCATTATGTATGTGTGTGAACATGAGGACAATGAACACATGAGTGAGGCACAGTCCTTCTGCTGCTTGTGGTTCTGGAGGCGAATAAGAGAGTATTGTGTTTTGGTCTGGGAGCATCCAGAGGTGAAGTGCACGTGTGTTTACTGCCATGAGAGCATTGCATTGAAGTGGAGCCTGTGTACAGTGCGCGTCCGTGAGCTGTGTTTGTGTGTGCGCGTGCTAATAACGGTCCCTGGCGGACTGGGGCTTCCTTTGATGCGATGAAGGCCGACAGGCGTGAAACAGGTCCAATCAGGCGCGTGGGTGCTGCCAATTAACCCTTTTCACCGTGTGAAACCAAACATAATTGCCTGGGGTGCAGGGGGCCACTGGGCCATGGCCGGCCCAGCGTAGGCTGAAATGGGCATGAGCAGAGCTGCCAGGTGACCATTACAAACAATTGAGCTGCTGGGTGTTTCTTCAAATCACATAGTTACAGTTGCTACACAGACCTAATTGGCATGGCATTACTAAATGGCATCTATTTCTAATTTCCACACCCACACATCTTATCTGGAATATCTTCTGATGTATGTGTCGCCCTGTGCCGGGTTCACTCCTCCTCGTTCTGCTCTGATTTCACTCCATTTGCTTTTGTCTGAAATATGTTTGCGTATTTATTGTGTGATGTCCCCACTGCTACAGAATCCTAACAGGAACAAATAGTGGTTAATAAGTTAAGCTCTGTGTGCGCTGATAATCACATCTTATTCATGTTATGCTCAAGGCAAATAGCCCACATTTTTAGTCAAACATCCCAAACTAGAGCGCCGTTGAAATGAAAGCCGAGCTCTGTGCAGCAGCGATGCTGCAATCACATTTCTCAAATTTCATTCGTATTTGTCTTCGCATTCTTTTGATGCATAATTGATCGTGCCTATTAACGCTGGTTGATAAAAACGACTCTTTATTATTAATAGAAGCCTTTCGTTTGAATATAAGAGTTACATAAGAACGTCAGTTCTGTTTCTGCAACAACTGGCAATTTGATGATCAGGATAGAAATCAGAAAGAGCTGTTGACCAGGTACACGTTCACGCACAAGGAATGTTTCCGGCAGATCTTGTCTCTCAGGGAACAGCAGAACTAGTAATAAAAAAGATTTATATCAATGATTTAGTGCAGAAAATGAGCAGGAAAGGGCAATTACGTGTTATTTTACCAGTTTTCATCATGTGCACGCTGGCTGCCAGTGAGGATGGATTTTTTGGAGTTTTACTGCTCATTTTAAATCAAAATACTGTGAGTTAGTCCAACATCACCCTGAGAGACCTGAGAGATCACTGGGGAGTGAAGGTAAACCCGGTGTCGCACAGCCCTGGAACGGCTGCCTGCCGAAGCGGGCAGCCGTTCAAATCTTTTAATTCACAAGTATCCTGAACTAAGCTGTTTGATAATGAAACGACCATATATCATAGACAGAGGTAGAATCAAGGTGCACAGGAATATTGAAGAAAAGCAAGAAAACATTTTTTAAATCTGAAAACACAGAAAGAATTTACAGGCTCAGAAAAAGAAAAATGATAATAATAATAAGTAAAATAAAGGCAGTGGAAAAAGTGAGACAGTAAATCAAATTAACACTGTGACACATGGAATAAAAGATACACACTTATTTTTTATCGTTACACTGAAAACTAAATCAAGTGCATTTTGTTTAAAATGTCTATTTGTTTTGTTGTATTGAACTCATCTCTCCTCGGTTATTCGACGTTCCCCGGTGTGTCCTCCAGGGGGCGTCCCCGCCCAGGTCGCTCTGTCTGACTGGCCAACAAAAACAATGTTGGCCAAACACCCCCTCCTCATCGCGTTGGGGGGAAAAATGGCGGACACGCGCTAAATCCAGAAACAAACACACACGTTGCAAAGCGAGGTAAACAGACACCGGAGCGGCGACTCCCTCTCGGCCCGCGGGGGGGAGGCTTCGGCGCGGAGCCCGGGTTAGCCCACCGGCTAGCCTCGGTGCGTTGGTACGCTCACGTCTTGCTAATGTTCATGTTTACAATGGGGGTCGGGTGGGCTAGCTAGCCGCCTAGCGTGCTAGGCTAGCAGCAGGCTAGCAGCAGGCTCGTCTGTGTGTAGCCTAGCCTAGCATGCTGCCGCGCGCTTTTATTCATTCTGCTCGTGCTGCGCTAGCCGAGCTCGAACCCCTGGACCCCGCAGGCATGGCCGCTGCCATGTGTGGAAGCATATAGCCCGGGAGGTGGAGGTGGAGGTGGGGGGGGCTCACATGTGTTGGCTTTGTGCTTTGAATGGATGGAGCTCCGGTGTGGGGGGGGGGGCCACTAGCCATTTTTACTGAGTCCCCCCCCCGGGGCCCCCCCTCCCCCCCCCCCCCCCCCCCCCCCTCTCTCTCTGTCACCCCCCCACAGACCGAGCAGGGAGCGGGTCGCTTTAATTCGGACGCCACCCCGCCGCCTCCTCCGCCTCCTCCTCCTCCTCCTCGGCGGTGGAAAAAAGGCGCACTTCTATAGAAACGGGAGAAATCAGCCGCAGAGGAAGAAGAGGCGCAAAGAAGCGGTGATGAAGGTTTAAGGTAAGAGTCTGTCTGTTGCTCTCTCACTCACTTGAAACAGAGAAGGAGCCTTTACACACTGTCCCACAGCTGGGAGCAACTTCCGTCCTCCACCTTTACATCCCTGTGCATGTTCCCTTGCTCCTGGATTTGGGTCCAGCTGTGTACTAGTATCATCTCACTCCAGTCAACTACTTCTCGCCTCTTTCATTCCTCTTGCTCCCGTGCGGGACTGTTTTCTGTGACACTGGATATGTGAACGTCCCTCGGGATCTTTTCGTCTTTCAGTCACACGTGTGGCCGATGGTTCACACGCGTGTGTTCAGCTATGTGTCACATTGTTGTTGTTGTTCTTCGTGTTGTCTTTCGCCCACATTGGACGAGGGGCCACACTGGGACGCACACCTGTTGACACCCCTCTGACCTGTTGACCTTTGTGTTGTGTTAGTGCACTAAACGTCTGGGCCTCAGGGGTCACACAACATGGCTCCTCCTCCAAACCCTGCAGCAATGGATAATGAGAAAGAAGCGGACATTCGCCTCCACGCCAACGACCAGAATAAAACTGATGTTGATCTGTTGCTCAGCCGATACCAGTGCTGACTGTTTCCACATACAGTTCAAGTTTAACTTGAGACACAGTTGAATTGTTCTGCTTTTTCACCACGGAGCGTTGTTGAGTTCGGTCTCGTGCAGTCACACAGGAAGCACTTTGATCTTGAAACAAATCTTTTAAGCGTGAAAAAGCACATTAGATCCATAGAGGTGCTTTGTTGTTACGATCTCGGGCGTCTTTGTGTGAGTGGCCCTTGCGTGGCTCCCGTGGCGACCCCCCGCCTGGCGTGAGGAGAAACATCCAGTGAGCTACAATACGTGACAGAGGAAGCTCTCAGACACACGTGAGTTTATCGTCAGGTATTGGAGACACGCTCGAGTCCACTTCTGTGTAGAAGGTTTTCTCCTTTGTTCCCATCAGCTGTTGGAACAACTTTGTCCGTTTGATATTCAAATTCACACCTGTAGCTTGCTGCCATCATTTTCAACAGAGTCGTCAAGTTGTCTGCCTTTTTTCCTTTGTCCACCTTTTCATGCAGCTTTTCTCTGTCTGTCTGTTCACAGAGCGGAGGCCACTGTCGCATTGTGAGGTTGGTCAGTATTGTCGGAGCATGAGGAAACCCGTACCACAGAAAGGTACACATTTATTCTACATCCATCAGCTATAGCGACAAAAACGCGAACACGTATTCACAGAAGCTTCCAGGAAAAGTTGGACGTGCGACCCGGTATGACTCAGTGCCGCTTCAACCGTCCAGTTGTTCCTGTGTTGGCAGATTCATACATTTGCTTGCGATCGTCTTGGAATTCCAGACTGGGGCAGCCGGGTATTGCGAGGTATTGACTGATGAGAAAATCACCCGTAGCTGAGAGCTTGTTCTGTCTGTGTCGGCTCCTCCAGCTATAGAGTGGAAAGATGCCAGAAGGGTCAAGCACGCCCGGAGTGGACGGCCCTCCCGGGTGCCTTCGCAGTACCAAGGTGAGTGACCGTGGGCAACATCATGGACGCAATCACTGTCTGATTTAACATCCAGAGTGTGTTTGTGTAGTATGACGTTGTTCAGCCTGTCATCGTTCTCCTCCAGGTCACTTCAGCTGGGACAAATATTTGAAAGAGACGGGCGCTGCTGCTGCTCCTTCGTCATGCTTCAAACAGGTGACCTGACGAATGCGTCCTCACCTGAACGCCTCCTCTCAACTGCCACTTTCCACGCTGACGCTTGGCTCTCACTGCCTTCTAGAGTCCCACGCCTCCGGTCAACGAGTTCAAAGCCGGGATGAAGCTGGAGGCCCAGGACCCGCGGAACACCACGTCCACCTGCATCGCCACGGTGGTGGGCCTGACGGGCTCGCGGCTGCGGCTGCGTCTGGACGGCTCCGACAACAAGAACGACTTCTGGCGCCTGGTAGACTCGTCAGAGATCCAGCCCATTGGCAGCTGTGAGAAGAACGGAGGCATGCTGCAGCCGCCGCTCGGTGAGGCCGCGTGCACACAATCCAGGCTCTCTTTTCCTCTTCTTATCTTCTATTGTCCACTAGATGTCAGCGAGTGACAGCACAGATGAGAGTGTGTGATGGGACGGCCTATAAATAAGTGGCTCCTGACACAGATTGTGGAGCCACCCAGCCAGGATGTCTCTGTTCTGTTATGGCGTTGATCATCTGTATGTGAACTCACATCATCTTGACTAATGTCACTGAATCGGCTCATCGCAGATAAATGTCTGTGGTTTGATTTATTGATGAGTCGTATTTGTTTTTTTTATCACCACCGTGGTCGTCACACAACTTGTTGTCTCACGCAGGTTTCCGTCTCAACGCTTCCTCCTGGCCCATGTTCCTTCTGAAAACACTCAATGGAGCGGAGATGGCACCTTCTCGTATTTTTCACAAGGTACCTCAACACGCACTGGAAGACTAGTTCCTCTCATTTTCCCCAAAGAAAAGACAGCATGCATGTTTGTTTTGTGGTCATATCAAGTCGTTTATTTTTGTTTGCTTAAAAGAGGAACGTAGAAGATGAACATTGCGTCATGTTGAGTGCTAGATGCTAACTTGCATACCTGACCCCGTCTCTCTCTCTCTCTCTCTGTGTTCCCCAGCAGGAGCCTCCCGCCCCGGAGCAAAACTCCTTTCAGGTGGGCATGAAGCTGGAGGCGGTGGACCGGAAGAACCCGCACTTCATCTGCCCAGCCACCGTAGGCGCTCTGCGTGGCGTTGAGGTGCTGGTCACCTTTGACGGCTGGCGGGGAGCCTTCGACTACTACTGCCGTTACGACTCGCGGGACATCTTCCCTGTTGGCTGGTGCGCGCTCACCGGAGACAACCTGCAGCCGCCTGGTACCAAAGGTATGAGCCCAAACAGCGACTGAACGTTGTTTGTTTGTGTGTTGAGCTCGCTCTCTCTCAGACTCACAATCAGTGATGCAACATGACCCTCAGTGTCTCATCTCTCTGGCGTCTCACGTCGTGGGTCCCTCACAACAGCTCTGAGCACTTTCTGAATATCACATGACCCATAGTTGGCTTCATTTGCACGTTTGGGGGTTAGGTCTCTGAGATCTTGGCCTCTGCTGAGTTTATGTTGTGGCGAGAAACGACAATGTACAAGGAATCACCAGCTGCTTAGGTTGTGTGGGTTCACACACTGGGCTGCAGCCCTCACACGTCCTGGAGTGATGTGTAACTCTATCCTACCTCTCATCTACCTGAGAGTTAAAGTGTGAAAAGGCCAAGTGGGTAATGATCTCTCTATTTTCACACGCAGCTCGTCTGACAGCTTCAGGAACATGTTACACACAGTTCCTGCTCTCTCTCTCTCTGGGATCTTTCTGACTAGTGTGTTACGCTGTGCACCGTCTCATCACCATTTAAAGAATGTTGTTTTGTTCCTGCGGCAGAGCTGCACAGACTTGTAGAATCAATGTTAAGGCCCATTGGGGCTGTTGTGGTGTCTCCTTACAAAGCCTGTACACGTTACCTCCTCCATGACTTAGTCTCACCATACACACACATACATGTAATAACCAGCCCACCATGGCTGTGTGTAACTTCTGGTTTGTCTGCGCTTTATGTTCCCATCGTTTGCTGTGGGTAGATGAGTGTTTTCTGCATTTTCTTCGTGGTGTTTGTGCATCACGATCATGTGGAGCACTTGATCCAGACATGAGATCGCTCTTTATTTGTGTCTTTGATGTGCTGAGGCTTTCACCAAACACTTCATGTTCTTTTGAGGAAAAGGTACTGAAGTATCAAGTATCAAGTACTTCACTTTGTGACATGTCGCTGTCAGCAGGCCTGTGGTTCAGTTTGCCTTCGTGCTATAAAAACATACAGAAACCACACGCTGCAAGAGTGTGGTTTTTCTGTCGGTACGTTTTGGTGCCGGATCGAGAGCTCGGACCAGAGCTGTGAACCAAAAGGGAGAAAGAGATAGAAGGTCACAGTCCACATTGTGTGAGGGACTGGAAAAAGAAGGAGAGAACCAGGGAGGCAGGACTGGCTTTATGAAGGTCTGGCACTGGCCCAGTTGGCAGAGCGGGGCCATGACGTGGTTGCTATGAGCCTCGGTGCCCCCTCAGCAGGCCTCCCCCTGGCTCCCTGGGCTAACAAGGTCTGATTGAACACCTCAGGAGAGAATGGAGCTGTGAGAGAGGACAGAAACAAAGAGAAAAGACAGTGAAAGGTGGAGTGTTTATATTGTCAACAGATGGTGGGAGGAGAGAGAGGGAACAGGAAGGAGGAGCGAGCGCGGAGGAAGAGTGGGAGAGGAGAGGGTGAATCGGAGGACAGCCGTGCAGGCAGACCACACGCTTTAAAACTTTTCTTTGAGAGCAGAGAGGTGAGTAAAGATGAATGGAACAGCTGAAAGGCGGCCGCGGCGCTCGGCTATGGAGCAGATACAGGATCTTGTGGCGTGGAGCTGGCGGCGGTGGCTTGGTGAACTCGGTGAACTCGTGCTCTCAGAGGAGAGGGAGGAAAACAAGGGCTGGCTTGTGAACCTTTTAAACACGTTATCCAGGATTCGTCCGATCTGTGGGAGATCAATCAGACGTCTTGTTTTTCCAGAGCTTCATCCCTGATGAGAAGTTTAGCAGTCTGAGCTTTGCATTGATTTCTGAGAGTGTGGAGAGGCTTTAATAAACACTGGACCTGCGCTATTGAATGTTGCTGCTCATCATGTCGGTTGTTGCCGGGATGAATGTGTTTATTTACATCCACCCGGTGCGTGCAGGTGTGTGTGTATCTGCCAGCTGCCGTGGCTTAAACCGTTTGCTTCTTTCATGCATCAGCTGGCTGGGCCGTCTTCATCTTCCTCTGTGGTTTAGGTGATTTCTCAAACGCTTCCCATCAAAATAAAAGCCAAGAGTGTGTGAGAGGGGTTACACTTTGTTAGGGTTTATTCCTCAGGCTTCCAAGTCCTCTCCTTTTTATTCCAGCCATAAGGGACTTGAGAGCAGGCCAAAGCTAATCGTCTTTGATTGCCTCTGTACCTGCTCATCTCTGCGCTTCACATCCCGTCCTTGTTCTTCCGCTGCTTCATCTCCCTTCGTTGTTGCGTTCAGTGCCTGTTTGTGTGATTTCACATGATGACATTGCACCCATAGAACTTCATTTACAGTCAGAGCTCCAGTCGTCACCTTCACCCCAGCTGCTCTCTGGCCTGTGGTGGAGGGATGACACCACATGTTTTATAATCATTGTCCCTTTCCTCCCCTCTCTCTCTCTCTCTCTCTCTCTCTCTCTCTTTTCTGTGCAGTAGTGTTGCCTAAGAGTCTCGGGGCGTTAGCAGATGGCTGTGTAGACACAGCGGCCATGCACCCCACCCCGACGGTGGGCAGACCTCCGGGTCAGAGAGGACGGAAGCCCGGCCGGAGGAAAACCAAGGTCACGGGGTCCTGGGGTCAGAAGGCTTCAGCGCTGGGACCGCAGAGCATCCAGCCGAGCAAAGACCTCGTGCCCATCAAGATCCCCAAGAAGCGAGGGCCCAAGCCCGGCAGTAAGGTACGAATGGGAAGGTTTCTGATCACCCAGAGTGACTGGGACGTTGTTTCTGCAAAGACTTGTTTCTTCTGACTTTTTCCAGCGTGTGCGCCGCAGTCAAAGTACCTCCATTGTGTTGGGACGGCAGAGACGTCAGAGACGAATATCTGAAAATGAAACAGCATTAAGAGTCCCCCCCCTGTGCTCTTTTGCCTGTAGCTGAGCTGGGCAAAGAGGGCTGGCTGGCTGGAAGATGCCATGGCCGGCCCAGGACGGCCGGCGCCGGGCCCCGGGCGAACCAGGGGCAGACTGCCGGCCAACTGGACGCAGGCGATGGCTCAGCAGCAGACTCAGGCAGTAGCCGTCAAGATTCCAAAGAAGAGAGGGCCCAAGCCTGGCAGCAAGGTAGCTGCAGACACATCATTCAGCACTTTCAGGACTTCTCAATAAACAAAACAATGGTATCGATACATCACACGTGTCTGTTTGTGCTCTGAAGCACCCTGTCCCCATGCTGCCACACAACGAGCAAAGTGAAAAGAACTCTGTCCCCGTGTTGATATTTTCAGTGATTCAAAATAAAATTAAACTCATTCAGATGTTGTCATCATGTCCTGCAAATGTTTTGTTTGATATTAAACCCTGCAGTAGTTAATGGCTTTAACAATATTACCTTGTGTGTGTGTGTGTGTCCAGAGAAAACCACGGGTGGTCCCTCACCCAGTCCCCACGTCTCCCACCAGCAGCACCCCGGAGCCCGACACCAGCAGCGTGCCTCTGGACAACGCCACCATCCCCAGCTCTGCACTACAGGCCCCCACAGGTGCGTGGTCATTCTCCCGTCAGGGACACGTGCTGGTGTGCTCACACACACACACACACACACACACACACGCATGACTGGCTCTGTGCTGTTTTGGCATCTGAGCGATGGCGCGTGATTTCACCTGACACTGGTGGGACAGTAGTCAGTGTAAAAGCAGTCTGAGTAGTAGAAAGCTTCTGCTCATCCAGGTAATAAAAAGTTTAAAATCAACGTGGTGACGAATTCATTGAACGGCCCCCCTCCCTTTGTTGTCCTGTAGTTTGTGTTTACCTGAACAAGTACGGCAAGGTGGGGCCCCATTTGGACCAGCGGCGTGTCCAGCAGCTGCCAGACCACTTCGGGCCCGGCCGAGCGTCCTCGGTGCTGCAGCAGTGCGTCCAGGCTTGTGTGGACTCGGCTCACAACCAGGGCACCGTGTTCTCTTGCCTTAAATCAGGCCAAGGTGGCGAGGTCATTTCTGGTAAGGGTCACACGCTCGTTTTGTTCTGGTCTCGCTCCATCCCCTCGTCTTTGTCCCCGTCAGGAGACACTGAGTCTTCATCTTCAAATGCAGCCCTCTGGAAGAGAGACCGTGGGATTCTCCCATCAGGCTCCTTCAGAGATCCATCATGTTTTCATTTTCCACCACCGTCACTCTCTTTTTCTGTGCTGACATCTTTGTGTGATGATCTTCCATGAGAGCACAATGTGCAGCTAACAATCTGGATCCCAGTAAAATTCCTCGTCAGTAATGATCTTGTTGAGGGTCTCTTCCATAAACTGTGAGCGGCAGAGAGCTTCTTAATAAACGTTTATTCATGTCATGTTCCTCTCTCGCCCCCGTCTGTCCCGTGTAGCGTTCTTTGACGAGCAGCAGCACACCCTGACCCTGCCCACCGTCAGCAGCGTCACCTACGTCCTCCGCTTCCTGGAAAAGCTTTGCCACAACCTTCACTGCGACGCGCTGTTTGGCAGCCAGCCTGTTGCCAGAGGAGGCCTGCACTGCAGCGGCCACCCGTACGCCGCAGGTCAGAGCCGTCTGGAACGTGTCCTCATCGTGAGGGTGAAGCGTTGAAGCGTTGAAGCGTGGCGGCGTGCACGTTTGCCTGCATGTCGTGTTTCTCAAGCTTAAGGGTTTTTTTAACCGTGCACTTTGCACTCGTGAACAAAAAGAGATCCAAATTAATTTTCGTAAGCGTGAGTGTGGTCATTGTTGCAGTGCCTCAAAGTACACAGATCTCCATTCCCTCTGTAGAGCATGGTGCCCACAGCTGCATCAGAAACATCTGGTTCTCTTGTCTCTTGTTCCCTCCATGCTTGCTGCTTTCAGAGCGGAGAAGTTTCGGTGACAGCCTGGCGCCCGGCCCGGGCAACAAGAGGTTCCTCCAGAACTACAGCAGTCCGTTACCGCAGAAGCTGGCCAAAATATCCCGGAGCTCCACTGACGGTACAGTGGAACATTCCTGTCTCCGTGTTTTTCTAATTTACCCTCTAATAAAAGACAAACAACTCCAGTGACTGAAGCGCCCGCCCACGGACGCGGCTCTTAACTCTATAGCTGCATCAAATTTTACGCCGGCCATTTGATTCTAATGACCAAGTGCCGTGAGCTGTCCAGTAAAGCTTCATCTAATCATGTGAAATGCGCTGGTGGAACAGACGCAGCTCTTGGCTCAGGAGTGACTGTTATTAAGTTGTGGGGCAGGAGGTTAATAATTTAATCATCTTTCAATTTCCTTACATTTTAATTAAGTGAATGGGATATTTGAAGAGATTTATGTTAAAGGGTAATATCCCCTCCACTCTTTAGAGGCCAGGAGACTTAAATCAGCGCAGTGTTTTAATCTCTCTGTTGGTATATGGGACTGGTTTGGCGTCCGGGTGTGGGTCTATCCCACTGAGGAGTGTTTTGTCTGCGCTGTGCCCAGGTGAGTCCTTCCTGGAGAACAGCGTGGCCACGTCAGAGCACTTAAAGAAAAGCCCCCTCTCTCCGAACTCGACGGCTTTGACCCCGGGGCTCAGGTCTCCCTCCAAACTGCTGCATCACAACAACGCCGCAGGTCAGACGCTGGACGTGCCAGGGCTGTGATGGCCCTGTAGAGGGACGTCACACATCAGGTTTTATCAGAATCATCGTGCTTTGATGAAGGGTTTTGCAACGTCATCACAAACAGATGATTGAAGTTAGTTCTGTCAGATCAGTGTGTGTGTTGGCGTGTGTTCATTCTGCCTCAGTTTGTGACACGGTCATGATGATCTCACTTTGTGCTTCCTCGTGTTCAGGCAGTTTACGGGAGAGCCCGAGGCCCAGCGGCCAGGACCCCAGCCTGTGGACGGTGGAGGACGTCATGAAGTACATCAGAGACATCGACCCTGTGCTGGCTCCGCACGCCGACCTTTTTAGAAAACATGTACTTTTTCCCCCTGAAACTTCAAATCAGTGTTTTCTAGCAGAATAACTTGGGCTCAGTTTAAAGTTGACACCGTCTTTCTCTGATCCCTCCCTCTCCTGCAGGAGATTGACGGCAAAGCCCTCCTGTTGCTGCGCAGCGACATGATGATGAAATACATGGGCTTGAAGCTCGGCCCCGCCCTCAAACTCACCTTCCACATCGACAAGCTCAAGCGGCCGTGAGGCGTCGGGCGGCCCTGCAGCAGCCTTCCCAAGGACGGCGCTCCGATCTAAGATCAGTATATTATGCACTACACTCTGGACGTAGACTGACCCTCTACATGTAGCAGCGTCCATCAGACACCACAGCCCCGCCCTGACCTCACCCTATGAGGACTGATTTTGTGTAGCACAATCCGGCCCAAAGGCAGCATGGGATACGTAGGATCACCCACTTGTCCGTCATCCGTTTTGCATTTCAGTCTAACTTGAAAAGTCAAAGTGGCCATTTCAACTGTTCCAGGCTTGTTCTTCCAGGCCTGCTTTTGTTCTTACTACATGTATTGTGTACAAAGGTCATATTTTGTATTTCATGAATCTATGGATGTATTTTTGCCTCGTCGTGTTGGATATGCTCAAAGAAAGAAAGAACAGAAATCCCTTCACTCATCCCAGGAGTTGGGAGCGCTCCTCTCTCGTGTCTCAGGCTGAGACTTTGCAACTGCATCAATACGAACAGAAAGTTTTATTCTGGAAATACTGCCATGAGGAAATCCGTTTCTTTCGTCTAATTCTGGATGTTGTTTACAATGCCTTGTCTTGTTTTTGTTATTTGTACTTTTTTAATTTTTGATACTATATTATTAGAGTTCCTATGTGGAGAACCCTATCATAATTAACGTTGTTCAATAAATATATAATGATTCAGCTGCGCCGCTTTCCTCTGACTAAGAGGCTCTAAATACAGATTATTATTCCTAGTCTGTTTGAATCTGTAATTAGTCGCTCAGTGTGCGTTGCACATTGCTGATCTGTTTCTATTTTCATTTCGGGCCCTTGACCGAGGTTGACCAACAGAGGGCAGCACAGCTCTGTTGAGCTTCGTCTCCTTGGGCCAGTGTCTCTGCCATAGGTGTCCACAGCTCCATCTGCTCCCCTCAGCATGATGATGATATCTGGGACATTTTGAAACCCTGCAAAGGTGATTTCTCCTGGTTGTTATTCCTCGTCACTATCTCCCGTCCTTCCACGTTTATAGACCCTGTTGTGTGTGGAGCACGGTGCTGTCGCTCTCTGCTCGTACGTGTGTGGGCGAACAAACAACTTGTGTCTCACTGAAAGCACAAGAAAGAAAGAAACCACATCCTCCAAGCCAAAACAGGAAATCACAACATATACAGGCTGAGTGAAATGAGTGACCCCCCCCCCCCCGACTGTAACCGCCGAGGAAGCGTGTGACACTCTGGGCCGGTGCCTGTGCTTCTTCATGTGTAGCTGCAGCCAGCGTGTTGTGCGTGAAGCAGCTATTTATAGAAGCTGTGTTTGTGAAGGTGGTGAGGCCGTGCGGTTCTGATCAGGTGTCGTTCTGTTTGGGCCGATGGTGCAGCCGGCGCCAAGCATCAAGGTGGACTTCCATCAAGACCACCAGGTGCATTAGCATCAGCGCCCTGGCACATCTGGGAAACTCTGGTGCTGTAGCAGGAACACGTGCTCGCCACCTTCGCTCCAGAGTTCCCAGCATGCACGTGGTCAGTCATTTGAGCGAAGCTTGATTCTGTTACAGATTCATTCAGTCGGGTTGATGGTTCCATCCTTCTCCAGGTCGTGTAAAGTTGAGGTGATTTCTGGACATGGAGGCGTTCGAGTTCTTTCCAGTTGGGGTAAAAGACATCCAGCATCTTGGGGGGGGGGGGGGATATTAGCATCTTGGGGGGGGGGGGTGATATTTGTGATGAAGATCCATGCCGTGAATTTAAATGCTGTCTCCCAGGGGACTGCTGGGCCTGGGCTGGGAGGGTCCTGAATGTGTTCAATTATTTCAGAGTGAAGAAGAGAAAATGGAATCCAGGAGGAACTGTGACATCCCTGGGAACAGCTGGGCCCCCAAGTGTCCGTGTGTTTCTTTACTATCGACCCCTGACGCCGGCCGCTGCCGAGTCGTCTCAAATCAAATTAGATTTCATAACTTTCCGTAAATGAGGCCGCGGTCCCCGGTGTCTCTCAGCTGTGAGATGATATCTGCCGAGAGCCCCACCTCGACACACTCGGCCCCCACCAGCTGCAGATGGTACGGCCCAACTTGTCCTGCAGAGGAGTATTAGTCACGTGGTTTCTATCAGAATCTCGAATCAATGCAAAAACGATTTAGGGAAGCGTGCACGTGACTTTTCTTGGCGTAAACACGCTGCTGCTTCGCCTTATTTAGATTCCACCGACAGGATAACGCCCGTGAAGCGCTGCTCTCTCGTATGAGTCCCCCCGCCTGTTGCTCTGCCCTCGGTAGCATGTGCTCTCCACTGTCCCCAGATTAGCACTCAGGCTTAAAGCCCTGCACACAAAGACACTGTGTACAGAACATGGCTTGTACTAATTCGGTTTCCCTCGTTTCTGACCTCCCAACCTGTAATTCTCCGGCGCTGAGCCCAACTGTGCACGTACAGTGACGCGCTGCAACGGGAACACTGGTCGATTTCACAGGCTCGCTGACACAGTTTCAACAGAATGAAATGTCATTTAAAGCTTTAGAAGAGAAATACTGGCTGCACAGTTTCTCACCGATTGTGCCGCTGCCGGTCCTGCGACGGCCCCTCGACAAACGCTGGCGCTCTTTCATAATCTGCTGAATTATGAAAGATAAAAATCAATTGGCTTCTAAGAAAACATATCGCATGGCGTCTGTCTTCTAATCCGGGGTCTCTGTGCTCTGAGCTGACGTCCCCGCTCACTTTGGCTCCAGCGTGTAAAAACACAAGCCTTAAATATTTACCACCTTTAGACGCTGTCGCAACACCTTGACGGAGACGTGTCAGCTGTGCACAGCAAAATAAATTATTTACACCCCCCTGTGTTCTTACTTCAAAGAGCTGGCAAAGCATTCAACCCCAGATTTTAGGGGGGGGTCAGAGGAGGAGTTTTTGGTCTCCAAGCAACCTGTGTGTCACCTGCCCCGACGTGCTGGGACCAGCCGCAGGTACAGGTCTGCATTTAAAACACTGGCAGCTGAACAGACAGCGTTCTGTCGTTTTATTACTTTTACCCTCGTGTGGCGAAGAGGAGGGTTGTTGTTGTTGTTGTTGTTGTTGTTGTTTTCCTTTTCTTGTTGTCGCTTACAAGCTAAGTCGCTGAGCTTTACTTTACTGCTCCAAAAAGCCCACGAGCAGAATGTGACAGAATCCAGAGGAGGCCTGCTGCATTGAAATATCTTGTGGTGTGTGTGTGTGTGTGTGTGTGGGGGGAGGGGGGGTTGAAATATCTTGTGGTGTGTGTGTGTGTGTGGGGGGGGGGGGGGGGGGGGGGCGAGAGCAGTGTCCAATAACATCACAAGTCAAGTGGAGAAGGGCGACTGTTGAGCTAGAAAATCAGGAAGTTCGGCTTGAGCAACATGTCCAGTGGATGAACCCTGCCCCCCCCCCACCACCACACACACACACACACACACAGAAACGTGACCAACCCCTCCATACGCTCTTGTTAGAGCGGACGAGTCCCAACACGCTCGGCTCTCTCAGACACAAACGGGCCCTTGCTGTCGATAAGAACTCGTCCTCTCATCTGGGAAACTCAGAGCGATTCTCATTTTCACTGCGTGTTTCACTCTGAAGCTTCAGGGGCGAGAGCAGTGTCCAATAACATCACAAGTCAAGTGGAGAAGGGCGACTGTTGAGCTAGAAAATCAGGAAGTTCGGCTTGAGCAACATGTCCAGTGGATGAACCCTGCCCCCCCCCCCCCACCACACACACACACACACACACAGAAACGTGACCAACCCCTCCATACGCTCTTGTTAGAGCGGACGAGTCCCAACATGCTCGGCTCTCTCAGACACAAACGGGCTGTCGATAAGAACTCGTCCTCTCATCTGGGAAACTCAGAGCGATTCTCACTTTCACTGCGTGTTTCACTCTGAAGCTTCAGGCGCTGGGGAGATTCTCTTCAATGAGAGCTAACGCTCGCGTTTCAGTCTTTTTTCCACGACAGAAATTGCGTTTTCCTCCTGATCTTTCGCTCTCGCCTTTGGACGCCATAAACCCTTTATCTTCGCCTGGCTCCGCACTGATACCGAGGCATCCCCGTCTGCCTGTTTGATCAGCTTGTGTGCCGATGCTGTGCGTGCGCACGTGAGGACCTGGCCACGCGTGACCACCTGCCTGTCGCTGTCGCCGGCGCCTGAGATTACCTGGGGCTCATTTACAGACACTGAGCAGAAGAGAGGAATGTTCATGATGTTTATTGAAGGGTTTTCGATGGAGTCATAAAAGGATTGTGGGAAAACCCAGCTGAGAAATCCCCGAAGGGTGGAACATAAGCAGAAGAAGAAGAAGAAAAAACCTCCACCTAATTTCTGAATGTAACCTGGAGAAATCCTCGCACGCACGGGCTTTTGTCTTTTCCGCTTTGCCTCGCGATGAGAAAGCAGCTTTCGGTCTGTGACTTATTTCGAGAAACGCCGCCACAGGAAGACGCGGGCTGGCGCTCGGGCGACTTCCTGTGGGTGGGCTGAGAAACGAGAGAGCGGGAAAAACAGAAGTAACTGTAACTGTCTCGGAGTGTCCCACCCTGCTCCGCCTGGACAGCCACAGCAGGGGGCGGGGAGAGCAAACCCTCGCGCCACGAGACCTCTGCGTTTGACTGGGCCGAAACGAGGAGCTCGCGGTGAAGCGCGGCCCCCGTGCCACGCAGCAGATTGGCGGCCGCCACCCAGCGCCGTGCCAAGGCTGTTGGCCGACTTACGAGCCGTTCTCCAGATAGTGTCAAGCCAGGAAAACACACCCAGGCATTCGTTGTGTAGCTGCGAGCGCACGGCGCTGTGACCGACCTTAATCAGGCGTTTTCATGGCCACGGGCACAAAACAAATCCAGCAAAGTTGCAGAGAGTCTGAGTTCATGATGAACGCAATTAGAGGGGGGGGTCGGCTGTGGGCTGGTCATTTGTTCAATGGTTTTGTTATTGTTGTCTTTCCGCTGCTGGGTGACCCGGGACGAGGCAGCACACACCCTGACGCCTCCATGTTGCCTCCCCTGGCGTGACGAGCAAAACAACCGCGTCTGTCCCACTTACACATTGATTTGTCTCTGACTACCTCTGCTGTGACATTAAGGTGGAACAACAACACCCCCCCTCCCCCGCCCCTGCCCCCACGTTTGTATCACTCACACACACACACACACACGGCCACCGCCATGAGCTGGGCCTGTAGAGGAGGCTGCTGTCTTTGAGCCGGGGCTTACGAGCTCTAAGTCACTTATGCCTCCCCTGGCGTGACGAGCAAAACAACCGCGTCTGTCCCACTTACACATTGATTTGTCTCTGACTACCTCTGCTGTGACATTAAGGTGGAACAACAACACCCCCCCTCCCCCGCCCCTGCCCCCACGTTTGTATCACTCACACACACACACACACACACACACACACGGCCACCGCCATGAGCTGGGCCTGTAGAGGAGGCTGCTGTCTTTGAGCCGGGGCTTACGAGTTCTAAGTCACTTAACCCCCATCAAAGTGTGCATTGTTTGGTCACCTTGTCCCCCCCCCCCCCCCCCATCTCTCTGTACACACGCCGTAGGAACCCACGGTGAGGCCTCTGTGACCGAGTGTTTGCCACCTTTGCTGTCAGCACCCGAAAGAAATGTTAAACAGTCCCATTTGAATCTGGCCTCCCGGGACGCCGCATCAGAGGCTGCGTGCCCGCTGGTTCCATGTAATCAACGGAGCCGCTGAGCCTCTTCAGCGATAGAGACGGTGAACGGAGGAAACAAACGTTCCGTGATGTCGTTGTTGGTTCCCAGGAAACGCCGCGTGTAGCTAACTAACTAAAGGAGGAGGATTCTGGGGGTTTTTGTCCAAACACAGGGACGGGTGAAGGTCCAGTGTCCAGGGCTGTTTGGGGAGCGGCTGTGGAGCTAAACCAACACAGGCAGAGGCTAATGAAAGCCTGGGAGACACCGCTGCTCACGGGGCATAAATATTACATCTGCGCTAACGTTTCCATCCCAGTAGAAACCGAGGTTTCCCTTCAGCCGCAGATTGACCCGAGCACTCAGCCGCCCAGAGGGGAGAGCTGTGCAATGAATGGAAAAGCAGGCCACACTTCTAACCAGGCCATCTTTATTGATCCTCCAAAGCCCCCTTCACAAAGACCATCCCCCATCTTGACCACGGAAAAAGGGGACAATATAAACAACCAATAAATAAGAATCTGCGTGATTAAGGCGGCTCTACAGCTCCAATCGAACACAGCAGTGTGGACACGTTGGAGTTTTTACAGCTTCATACAGTACAAGCAGTAGGTTTTCAAGAACATCACATCGAAAAAGGCAGCACTTTCCCCAAAGTGAACCATTTTAAAATCTGAACGAGGCTCCCATTCAAATGACAGAACATGTACTTCACCGAGAGGCGGCAGTTTTAATAGAATGGGAAATCAAATTAACTTCCTCCCCCATTCACTTCTCAGGAAATAAAAAATAAAACTGGGTTCCCCTGAACGGAGGCCGTTTTCTCAGTCAGGAATAAATAAATACGCCTTTGTACTGGTCGACTGTGGCGGAGCCGTGGAAGCTACACAGTGTCAAAGCATTTAGTACATTCATGTCCAGGAGACGGGAGGCGTGGGACACCGGGCCTCGGCGCGCGCTCACACCGTGGATATCCAAAGTTCTCTCCTGTGCGTCCGGCGCCTCCGCTCGCCTCCGCCGGGAAGGGAGGAGCCTCCAAAATCGAAACTGAAGAGGCGAGCGGCCGCCGTCCACCCCGGACGATTCTCAGAGTCCGTTGGTGCCTCTCTGTAGCCCCGCCCCCCTCAGCAGCTCACGGTGCTGGGCTGCTGTTTGCTGACAAAGTCTGAAATAAAGTCAAACTCGTTCTGGCCCAGGAAGAGTTCTGGCAGCTCCTGCACCCGGTCCAGGCCCAGCTCCATGACCAGCGAGGTCAGCGCCTCCTCGTCGATCATGTCCGCGTCCATGCCGTTCAGCGCCAGGGCCGGCCCGGCCATGTGCTGCATGTTCGCCAGCTGAGCGGGGTTCACGCGGTACTGCGCGCCGGGCCCCATGTGGTTAGCGCCCATGGGCCCCAGCGGGTGTCCGTGGTACTGGGTGTTGAGTTTCTGCAGCTGCATGCTGGCCATGAGCTGTTGGGACGTCAGCCCTCCGTTCATGAACTGCTGCGGCGGCGGCGGCGGCGCCGGGTGCTGGGCTTGTTGCTGGTGCTGCTGCGGGTGCATGTGGTGCTGCTGCTGGGGATGATGCTGCTGCTGCTGCTGCTGCTGCCCGTTGTACATCATGTTACCAGAGGTCATCTGGTGGTGACCCATCTGCGCTCCGTTCATGGGCCCGCCCACCATGCCCTGGCGCTGCCTCATGGCGCTCTCCATGTTGGCCTGGGCGCCGCCGTAGTGCATCATCTGGCCGTTGGGCAGCGGCCGCATGCCCTGCTGGTTGGCGTGCGGCTGGTGACCCGCCTGCAGGCCGCCGTTCATGCCCATCCTGTAACCGTGGAGACTGGCGCCCGCCGAGCTGTGATTCATGGGCATCATCAGATGGTCCGCCATGCCTCCTGTCTGAGAGCGGAGGAGACACACATCAGGCTGAGTGCACATTCACACAACACTGAGGCTCCGGTGGTCACGTGAGCGTCACCTGTAACAAAGCCTCAAGTTTAAACCATTTCAGACGCTGATCCCGGAGCAGCCTCCGCGCTTTGTGCCCGGGTGACGTCACAGGCCCACATACATTGTTTGGGTGCGCGTGAAACAGCTGGGATCGTTCGTGCACGGACGGGATCGACGAAACGGCGAGACACAAAAAAGAGCGCGTGCA
Source organism: Pseudorhombus dupliciocellatus (assembly GCA_016785235.1). Classification (NCBI taxonomy): domain Eukaryota; kingdom Metazoa; phylum Chordata; class Actinopteri; order Pleuronectiformes; family Paralichthyidae; genus Pseudorhombus; species Pseudorhombus dupliciocellatus. The sequence continues at coordinate 256,714 of JAFBJW010000205.1, read as the reverse complement.
CGTCGTAGTGCGTAGCTTTAAATCCCCATGTCGTGCGTGCACGCGCGTGGGGGCCATCGGTGAGATGTTCCGCACGTAAGGTTGCAACAAAGAAGCCTGACATCATGCACACACATGCACAGCGGCAACAAAGGAGCGCACCCCCCCCCCCCCCCCCCCCCCCCCCAGCGGCAACAAAGGGGCCCCCCCCCCCCCCCCCCCCGAAAAGCTGCGCACCCACAACATCCCGTGCGTCGAACAATGGAGCCACTCACCCTTTGCCTCCGCTCGCTTCCACAAAGTTGCGCGACTCGGCGTCCGCTCCTGTGCGTCGACGCAGTGCTCGTGTGCAGGGCGACGCCGCTCTCCGGTTTGCGCTGGGTCAGTCCGCTGCGCTACGCTTCATGCTCAGGCGGGGACGGTGCGCACAAAGACTGCCGCATCAGACCTGGGAGCGACTGCCTCTTTTCTGGGTCAACTCAGGGATTATGTGCATGTAAAAAGCTCAGAGGAAGGCGGCCGGGGGGGCGGGGCCTCGGCCCTGCCTCTCCTTTGTTCCTATTGGCCCTACTTAATATAATTGTGCATGGGCGTAGAAAAGAGAGGGGGGGGGGGGGGGGCTCTGACACAGTGGCCAATTTAAATATCCTCCTCCCCTGTGTTTCTTTTTGAAAGAATATTTGGACATGTTCAGTAACTGTCTTCACTGCATGGGCCTAAACACTCAGACAGGGTTGGTTCATATAGATTCATATTACATGTGTGTTCAACCATAAACTAGAAATCCATGTTTCACTGCACCAGCTTGTGTGTGTGTGTGTGTGTGTGGGGGTCCATGTGACCCAGCAGGCTGCTGCGTCCGCCTCAGCTCGGCACAGGAATGTAGCCTGTGTGCTATTCTAGGCCACACGGGCTGCAGCGGCCGTGCACGTCAGCGTGTGTTTGTGCCTCCACTCTGCAGATGCACACGTCTCTGGATTGTCCACTTCAGGACAACGACCTCTTGCCTGCAGTTGGATGAATGGGAGCCGTTCGGCCCATCCATTGTCAGCAGAATGTGATGTAAATGGCCGCCTGTCATTGTTTGACATTGTCCTGCCACTTTAAGCCGGCGTTAATAAGCCCCTCCCAGGTGTTGAGTGCTGTGAGAAACTCGCCCAGCCAGTCTCGTCTTCACACAATCAACATTGGTTCTGTTTTGTTCTGACAAACTGAAGCGTGTGTGTTGGACGGAACTTAACAACCCATCAAAAGCTGATATGATGACCCTGGTATCAGCCGTGGCAGCTGAAGGTTCTGTGACCTGTTGACGTACTGCGTGTACTGCGTGTACTGCGTGTACTACGATTGGCCGGCGGGGACGCTGCACTTTTCTAACTGCTGTGAACCTTTCACAGATCTTTCCTCGCTGTAATCTGCGCTTTAAAGGATGAGCAGCCACGAAACATCTCTTAAGCCCTCGATTGATTTCTCTGCCTCGAGTGCTTCTGTCTCAAGGAGAACGAGAAACCGCTGAGTCGCTCCTCACGCTTGTTTACGCCACACCAACCAAAGTTGTCAGTGATTTTAAATAGCAGGTTGGTATTTGGGAACCAGGCAGGACGTGTAACGCAGCAGCATCCCGTCCACCAGCCCGACGCTCTGCTTCCTGTAAACGCCTGCCCCCCCACCCCACGCCTCTGACAGAAAACAACACAAATCCCTTATTTAAACACAATTCAGCTACAAACAGAGAACCCTGGAGTTAAATACATGAACATATATAATGTTGAATACGTGGACACATGGACATATATAATGTTGAATACATGAACATATATAATGTTGAATACATGGACATATATAATGTTGAATACATGGACATATATAAGGTTGAATACATGGACACATGGACATATATATAATGTTGAATACATGGACATATATATAATGTTGAATACATGGACACATGGACATATATAATGTTGAATACATGGACATATATAATGTTGAATACATGGACATATATATAATGTTGAATACATGGACATATATATAGTTGAATACTTGGACATATATATATAATGTTGAATACATGGACATATATATAATGTTGAATACTTGGACATATATATAATGTTGAATACATGGACATATATATAATGTTGAATACATGGACATATATATAATGTTGAATACATGAACATATATATAATGTTGAATACATGGATATATATAATGTTGAATACATGGACATATATATAATGTTGAATACATGGACATATATATAATGTTGAATACTTGGACATATATATAATGTTGAATACTTGGACATAATTTGAGCTCAAGGTAGAAGCAGAGTAATTGACGCTGCGTCTGATTCTGGTGGTTTATACTTATACTTTAACACTATACTTCTATACTTTAATACTTTTCGCTGGAGTCATTTAGCTGAACAGGAAACGCTGATGACAGGAGCAGAATATAAAGTGGCAACTTTAAACCAGCTGTGCTTTGGGTCAACACATGAATGAACAGATTTACTTGTCGCACTTGTTTTCCTTTGTTATTGCCTGAGAGTGTGAGCATGACGGGAGAAGCCACATTCCCCCCAACATGTGAAACCAGAAGCTCTCTCTCTCTCTCTCTCTCTCTCTGGGTGTGGGGGAGGGTTGTTATTGTTCTGGTAAATGAGAGACTCGCTATAAATACTCCCAAGGCTTCCTTCTCCATCTCACCCACCAATCAGCAGTCACCACTGGGCCGAGCAGCTGAGAGAGCAACAAGCCTGAGTCAAGGCTAACGGGGGGGAGGGTCTGACTCAAACATACCGCGGGGGAGCGAGAAACTGCCACTCATGACAGACCCGAGGCCGCAGAGAAAGCGGTGATTGGGTGGGCGGGGGTGGTCGCCGCGATGAGCACGTTGGCTCCGTGGCAGCAGCCGGGACTTCCTCTCTGTCAACGTGCGTTAGCGTCAGGGGGTTTGTTGGTTTGTTGTCAACTGGGTCGGTCACGTTCGGCCGTACTAGCTATTCCACAGAATAAATTCTACTCTGGCTCTTTTGTTGATCTCCAGCTTGCTCCGTATTGATTTAATAGCCATGAAATATTAACGGGTGGAGAGGAAGCTGCACCGTTAACACCACGTTCTCCAGATTCAGTCAAACAACACAATTTGTTCTGGGGGAGGAAAGAGGCTTCACGGGAGATGGAGACACAGGTCGGGGGCTGGTGCCACGGGGCCGAGACCCAGTCGTCCGGTCGGGCAGGAAAAGAACCAGTTGGTCGGGTCTGAGCAGAGAGTCGTAATCTTTTACAATGAATGTATTTAAATGAGCAAACACAGTCAGAAACGAATGAATCAAAACAAGCAGTGTGAACGTGACCAGAGGGATTTTGGTATTGACACATTTCCTCAGGTCACATGATCCAACACGGTAAGTTTTGGCTTTTGTCTGCGGTGGGAACTCCCTCCCGGGTCCAATGGTGGCGTGATGATCCATGTTGTGTTGAGGCTGATCCTTCACACCTGAGCACCGAGAGAAGAGTCTCGGATGCGAGCGTGGCCCCTCACACGCCGCTTGACATCGAAAATGCTGAAGTTGAGTGAATGCTAATTTCCCGTTAGCCGCGCGCGGGGGTCCTGACAGCACCGTGCCTGCAGGGCTTCGCTGTCTCCAGTGGTGACCTGATGCAAACATGACTGGAAGCCTCCCTGGTTTCACGTTTCCAGTTGTGGCTCGTTACCAAGCGTCGTCCATCATCTACAGTCGGCACCACCTCAGCATTTACCAGCCTGAGGGACCGATCACGTCCTCTTCACTGCGCTTCCTTCCAGTTACCTCTAGGAACGTGCGCGCTCCCAGCCGGAGGAGCGTGGGGGGATGTGCGTGCAGCTCGCACAACCTGTCAGACGGGTGGCTTTCAGAGGAGGATGATGGGAAGAATGACCTATTAATCATTCATTATCTGCCAGCACTGTTAATGAGGTGACGACTCTTAAATAATTAGCAATGTGACTGAAGCATATTTCCACAGCGAAGGCCTCAGGACACGGAGGACACTGGGGACGAATGGGGAAGGGAACATGGGACGTACCAGACACACACACACACACACACACACAGTCAGCGGCAGCAGCTTAGCAAACAACACGCTGGGAGGCTCGGACACGAGACAGAGACGTGATGAGGCTGTGGCCAGAGTGAGCCAGGGAGGAAGTGGTCATGTCTACGGCGTGTAGTGTGTAGTGTGTAGTGTGTAGTGTGTAGTATGTTCATTAGCCGTGCGTCTCATTTCCAGAGGCCGCTCGAGGCCTTCGGGCCTCTCTGACCGTGGGCCTATTCATCTGCACAAAACACACAAAAGAGCAGAGCAGGAGCCACATTCTTGACATCCAACCTCATCACCCCCGCTACCCTGACTCGCGCCCCTCCCCCAACGCCTCGCACCAGCCAGCCAGGACGGCCCTCGCAGGAGGGAGGGGCGGCTGTGGGAAAGAGGGGGCAGGGATGTTTTCTCTTCGCTCAGCTAATTGACTCACAGATGTCAGGAGGAGTCGGGTTTGCGGCGGGGCTAAAGCTCGCCGTGACACGCCGCCCCTCCGCAAACAAACGCGGCCGTGCGCGTGGCCTCGGACCGCATACGTGCACGCCCACACATGCGTGGCCGGCCCTCGCCTCATCAGAAAACAGAGGACAGAATCTGGATCGTCCTGGGCCCAGTTTCATGTTTCTGTTTGCTGTGGCCGCCCAGCTAACGCGGGTCTACTGATGCGCTGGTGCAACAACACTTGAGGCGGCTCAACGTTCAAATGACCTATTTTCAAGCGAGGGGCTCGTGTCCCGCCATGTTTGCACGCTGTAGTTTCCTCCCCTACCTGCGTGCAGCGCGGAATCCAAATGTGTCCTCGGAAACCACTGACAGCTGTGTGTGTGTGTGTGTGTGTGCACGCTCCAGCTAGACTGTTAAACAGCTGAGTCCAAATTGAAAGTCAGCGCTGTCACTCTCTATATTTACCAAATGACTCACTCGGCTGCGGCGTCTCTGACAGAGACAAAACCGTTACGCTGGGGGACGTGTTTGTGGACGGGGGGGGGGGGGGGGGGGGGGGGGGGGGGGGGGTAGAGCGGCGGGCTGCTCGGGCTCGGTCTCGGGGGTGGTGATAAAAGTACAGGCCGGCTCTGAAAGGGACTATATGTTTGAGGGATGTGTACATGGTGAGTGAGACGTAGAGGAAACACAAATCACACTTGAACACTTAAAACGGAGTTTCTTCCAAAAGCTTTGTGTCTGCGTGAAGGTCCCCTTGTGGTCTCTGTCCTCTGGACCTGAGCCTCCTGCGAGGTGGCGTAAGAATTCATGGACCTCTTTATTTCAGCGTTGTGCAGCTCAGTCGTGGTGTCATCGTGGTCTCTTTAGGGGGCTGAGGTCACGACTGCCCGGAGCCCAGAACTCCAAGCACCCGCTTTGGCATGTGCAGGAAGTGACCAGGGCAAGGATCGGTGCGGGAGGGAGGCGGGTGGCGGTCCAGTCGTTAGTCTGCGTTTTTCACTGAAGCAACGTGGACCGCTGGTGGTTTCAGTCCAGCTCTGTTCATGATATGCAGCAGCATCCCACACGTCCACGGCCCATCAGCTATTTTTATCTGCCATTAAACACCCCCCCCCCCCAGTCTACGTGTCATGAGCAGGACTGCACATATGGTGTATTGTATACACACACACACACACACACACTCGGCCTGTCCTCCTCCTGTTTTTCCACTCACCCACTCTGTTGTCACGATGGCCAGGAAGCTGTGGGAGAGATACGCGTGACCAAGTCGTTCTTTATTAAATTGGCAAAGAGTGTGTGTAGTGCTTTTACAGTCTCTGTCTCTGTGTGTGTGTGTGTGTGTGTGTGTGTGTGTGTGTGTGGGGGGGGGGCTAAGCTGAGAGGCCACAGGCTTATCCCAGATCCACTCGAGGCTCATCCCTGGATATTGCTGGAAGGAACCATGAATCAAGGACAGAGGACACAGAATGAAAAGCAAACGGCGTCTGTCTCACGTCCACGTCAGCATCCACCCATTCCCGCGTTTTCAGAACTGCTGAAATAGATCCCGGCACCATGTGTTGGCCACGCTGATCTGGAGGTTCTGACACAGGGAGTGTGTGTGGGCTCGCCACCATGTTGGACATCACCTCTTACTGTCTAGTTTGACAGCTCCAGGGCTGTTTAGTAAAGCAGAGACATTGTGAGATGATTTATTTACCCACGTTTGTTTTTGGCCTCATCTCGACACAAACTCCGCCCTGTGTCGTCTTCATGTCTAAAAGTGTGTAGGGTTGATTTCCCAATAAAAGACAAGAAGACAACAGAAATGTCCCACACTGTTCTGACATTGACAGTGACTAGCTTTTAGCACAGCGTTAGCATCAGGGCTGTAAGCTAAGCTAAGTGCTAAGTAAGGTTTTGACTTGACTCGGTGTCAAACAGCCGCGTGCAGTCCCTGCGTCCATGTGCCGGAGATAACAACAGGGAGGACAAGATAAGACGTTGTGCTCTGCGGTCAGGGAGGACGCCCTCCCCTCCCTCGTCTCCTCTGTCCCTCTTATCTGCTGCCACTGTGTTGACCTCCACCCTGCTGCTGGCGCTCAGAGGGAAGGACCCAACGAGCGCCCGTGAACACTGGACAGACTCCAACATGTGAGAACGCACAGAGACGTGTTAGGAAAGGACGTCACTGCTGAATCAATGGGAGCTGACATGTTAGCGCAGGAACAATGGCTGCCTCCTAACCAACATATCATGTGACTGCACGTTTGGGGACTGGGCTCATTCAGTGACCAGTCACTGTGATGTCACTGCTTCCAGCTGAATGCGTGGGAGGAGTCAGCCTGTGACAGCACTTGATTAATCAGTACCTGTATACTGTACGTATGTGTTGGCCCAGCTCCTTTAAGTACTCGTAGTACTCCTCCTCTTCCAGTGAATGTTTCTCTCGGTCACAGACGAGCTCGGGTTCCAGCTGGCTCATCGAAGCCTCGGCGCCGGAGCTGGAACCATCGGGACGACTGAGCTTTATTCAAACATGGTGACACAAGGTCAGTTTGTCGTTTGTGCCACAGGGGGAGAAAACAAGGAGAAGAAACTCCCAAGTCAGCTTTGAGTAAAACCTGTGACGGTGCTGACGGCGGCTCCAGCTCTGCGTCCACAGCGCTGCTGTTCTGCTCCGGAGAAGATGAAAACCAACCGTGGGATGGGACGAGGTTCCGCGAGCCGCCGCCGCCCCGCCCACCGGAGGGGCTTTGACGGGCCAGGCTGACAAACACCCTGCCACCACCTATGAAGGCGCGAGCACATGACTGACTGGTGACGCACGAGCGTCACAGGACGAAGGCAACACCAAGTCAGTCTGCGCCCGGCTGGAGGATGGCAGCTAAACACCGAGCTGGCGCTAGTGCCTGGGTTGGACCCCGGTCCTTTGTGGGCGGGGTCATCGTGACCAACATGACGCAGTTGAAAACAGCTGGCGAGCGAGTCGTGTGTTTCTCATTCACCAGAGGAGAGTTTGTCATCTACAGCCCGAGGCTGCTGTTTTCTGCTGTTTGCTAATTAGCGGTTAGTTCAAAGGTTGTGGGATCCATGTTCACTTACTCTGATTCAGGATCTGGACGCTGTTTAGACGGATTGGGGCGAGTCTGCCCAGCAGCTCGTTGGATTGGACGATCAAACATTCAAAGCAGCCGCGAAGAAGAAACGAGTTTACTCCATTGATTGACTTTGTGTGGCTGGGACGAGCCCACCCTGTTTATCTGGGCCCACGCGGAAACAAACGAACCCCTGCGTGCCGGGGACAGGCTGATTGCCTGATCAATATTTGAGGGCCGAGGTGAGTCATTTATGGGCTCGCGGCCCCTCCAGACGTCGGGGGCTTCAAGTGGGAATGCTCGTAAATAACAGCGCCGAGTGTGTGTGTGTGTTTTGGGGGAGGGTCGGGGGGCTCGAGGCATTGATCGCCAATTGTGTGCATCCTGGGAGCCTTTGCGTAATACGTGTGTGTGTGTGTGTGAGTGTGAACACATGGTATGTGGCGTTCCAGGCCGTAGCTTCCCTCTCTGATCCGGTCTTGAGGAGCAGAAAGAGACATCTGCTCGCTGAGAGAACGCCCTAATTATTCATGATCATTTAGCCATTCAGGATGGGTCTGCGGCATATGTGCTGTTTCTCATTCTGCAGCCCAGCACCAGCTCCACCTGTTGTTGCTTGTTGTTCATGGGACACACACACACACTAGTGGAGACAAACACAAGGTGGGTGATGTCACTGATCTCTACTGTCAGGTGTGTTTGCTGCTTTCAGACGCACACAAACAAATGCTCTTCTAATTTGTGTGTTTCTTTTTCTTTCCTGTTTTCATCGGACTTGACTTGTCCTGCTCTCTCTCTCTGTCTGTCCCCCCCCCACCCCCCACCCCCGTCCCTATCACAACAAAGCCCTGTCCCCTCGACCAGCATCATCTGTTCCCAGCTGTTTACCTCCAGCCAGACAAAGGCGGCTGCCTTTTTGTTGTCGCCGGGGTGGAGCGCTGCGGCGGCTGAGGGCTGTTATTCAACATCCCCCCCCCAAAAGGCCAACACAGGGAATCAATGGAAGTAGAGAGGAGGACGGCAGCGTGGGGGTTGTCGGACACTCAGAAACTCTCAGCGGAGACAGACGAGGGCACAAAGGAGGTGCGTCACAGGCAAACGTGAAAAGCCCCCCCCCCCCCCCCCCCCACGGGAAAACCCCCCCCCCCCCCCCCCCCCCAGCTCAGGTGGATGCAGGAGCTGTTCTCTGGGAGGAGGGGATGCGGTTTGTGCCTCAACGAGGTCTCGTTTGCATCTGCAAATGAGACAGAACCAGGCTGGCCCGTGTCACCGTGGCAACAGGCCACCAGCACCTCCCTCTCGCCTACATTAGCAGCCATGGTTGTCTGTCCGTCCCTCGCCTACCTGACTGGACCCGAAGGATGATTCTGCCTAAAGCTTTCAGTGAGAGCGCCAGGACAGAAAGGGCGTTATGACAGCGAGCGCTCACGGCCTCGGTGGGCGGCGCTAACACGCGGCTCCGTTCTTTGGTGATCGATGGCACTCCAACAAGCTGCTGCTGCGCGAGGCTGAAGAAGCAGACGTGACATCAGACACCATTGAAATGATGCAAACCTGATTTCAGTGGATCGGCTCCAGAGCAATTAAAGTGACGCAACTCTGCTCGAGTGGATTCCAGCACGCGCTGACATCATGGAATCCAAAGTGACTCTGCCCGTTAAAGAACAAATGACACCACACACATGACAACATGCTCATTAGGATTCGCTTCAGCGCCTGCTCCTGTGAGCAGATCAAAGGCAGATGAAAGGACGTCCAGGGTAAATGATTCCATGTGAACGCTAGCAGACCGCGAGCTAATCCGTTTTCACAGCGTGTGGGTTGAGGAACTTTAATGTCGCCGTTAATAGCGCTCCGTCATTTACTGGCTTCACCTTTTCACACAGACGTGGTCGTGACACTAAAATGGTAATTCATCCTCGGCGTATTACAGAGACCTTAATACCCCCCCCCCCCCACAGATATTGCTGTTGATGTGACCTTTACTCAGCCTTTGCTTGTCGACGCTGAGCGCAACAAGCTGGCGCGCTGCCACGACAGATTTAAAGGCACGGCGCAAACGACCCGGGTCCGCCTTGTGGTATAAAAGGGGCGGAGCCCGGCGTCCTGTGACCTTTGAGCCCATGAGTGCAGCGTTCTCATGTTTGCTTTGGCGACCAGTGTAGCGCTAACCCCGGCGCCGAGGCCGCAGGTTGTGTAACTCAATCACGTCCGGTGTGATTTCCAACACTGATGAATGTCCACTTTGTTCGCACAGCCCCCCCCCCCCACCCAGCCACCTAAATCTAATTAAACAAGGCCCCTGGTTCTCCCTTCTCCCCAATCTGCCTCCTATCAGCTGAGAGAGAGAGAGAGTGTGTGCGTGACCCAGGCGCAGGTCACGCCACTGGTTCACGGCTCCGTGGATGGAGGCTGTTCCTGACTCTTTGTCATTGTGGTCAGATCATCTTCATCCGTGAAGGTAGATTGGAAAATGGATCGATGCAGAGTGAAGCACTGACGGGGGAAAAAGAAAATGGCCTTTGCAGTAACGCGTCCTCCCGTCCCCGCAGGCCGCCCCGGGGAACCGATGTTTCAGTGTGTCAGACGAGCTTTTTACATTTTTTAACCATGTTACACAACCATTTGTGCAACGCTTCTCTCTGTGAGTCCGCCAGACAAATATCTTTTAAAGATTTCTTCATCTCATTCTTTCGCCATTTGGAAAAAGTATTAATACTTTGATTTCCACATCAGCTGCTCAGAGCTGAGCTCCATCAGCCTGGACCCTGCTGACCAGCAGTAGACATCAACCGAGGCTCCTCATTCGAGGTCCAACTTGTGGTTCCTGTCGACAGCACCAGGCCGTCAGCTCCTGCATGTTGCTGTGTGTGTGGAGCACGCTGCAGCCGTGCACGGACGGCGGATGGCTCTCGTAGCTCATCCACTTGACCCAGGTGGCAGCTGGGATCACTTGAGTGTGAGAGCTGCAGGGCCTGATGGGAAATGCTCTGCTGGCCTTCCTCAGGGCGTTCAGTCAGCTGATGATGACCATGATACTGCCACTACTGAAGAGCCTTTGTTAAGGACAGCTCCGGAGGCTTTGAACTCTTAAATGATCAGTGATGGAGAGTGTGGATCAATATTTACATGTTCTTCTACCACAGTATAACACTGTCACGTTATTACTTCGTATATATAATTAGAACTGAAGCATGTTGTTGTGTACCTGTTTGAGTTACAGTCCCTTGTATTCAGTACTTCTATACTATACTCTCCACATCTGCATAGCGTCATCATCAGCTGGGTGAGGTCACACAGGTCGGGGGGGTCGGTTGTTAAAAACCTTCGGTGAGTGTGGAGGTCAGTAACTAAGTCATGTGATGGTGGTGAGGGGAAGGTTGAGCGTTGACATTGGCCATCGTTGTTCTGCCTAACCCTAACCCTAACCCTAACGCTTGTCCTGTTTCCTCCTCTTGCATCTTTATAAAGAGAAGCTGTGGAGAGAGAGAGAGACGGTCACATTGCATCATGGTCGACTGGTGCCATTTGCTAGGGAATAAGTTGGAATCTCCTCGAGAGTGGATTATGTCCTCGTGCAGCTCTGTCTCCTCCCACGTATAAAACTCATTTGACAGCAGACGCTCTCAGGGGAGAAGCTAAATACTGCCCCAATGGCTTTTTTTAATCACCATAATTGGGAGACGTTTTTTAATAACCGTCTAAAAAAGTCTGCATTCCCCCAATCAGCCCCCTCCTGATGAGGCTCCCTCCACGCTGCTCCGTGGTTGTATAACGGCAGTTTACAGGCGGAGGGGATGGAAGCATGTGTCAGTCCAGACTCAAGTGTCTCCATGCCTCTGATCTGGAGACGTCCTGCAGCTCCTCAGCTCCTCGTCCTGTGGGAGCTCGCTGACGTGCGTGTGCGTGTGTGTGTGTGTGTGTGTGTGTGTGTGTGTGTGTGTGTGTGTGTTGGCCCATCGCAGATCGGGACCCCACCCTTTCCTGCAGCTCTGTGTCCTGTGTTCCTGTGGTGGGCGTGTCCCAAGCAGCCATGTTGTTGTGGAAGGAATTGCATAGGTTTCCACTGCTGGGGGGGGGGCGGGGGGGGGGGGGGTAAGGGGCCTCGTTGAGGACTTCCTGTTATTGTCAGTTGCAGGAAGTGGATTTGGCCACTGCCTTGCAGAAGTTCAATGGCAGACTTTCAATTTTCCTGTGTGTGTGTGTGTGTTCATGTTTTGTAACTGATAGGTGCTGATTACCCAACATGCACAGGAAACAGGAAATAAAAACATGAATGACAAGACGAGACACAGCGCTCCGTGTAAAGCACCATCATCATCATCATCATCATCGCTGAGGGAAGGATCCTTCAGAGGACGCTCAAAGGGAGAGAGAGAGAGAGCTCTGCTCAGTCTGTGCTTCACTATCAGTAAACAAAGGCACAAAAACAGAAAAGGTCAAAACCGCTGAAGTGCACGTATGTGGCCTGAAGGAGCTGCGTGGAAAAGGCAGCAGATGACGATCACTGAGGGTCGTTGGGACGCGGCGACGCCCATCACTGATAAACATGACGGGGAGACGACAAAGCTTCGCTACGGGAGCCACAGGTGCGATGTGCGACCGCGCTGACCCCAGTCCTCCCCAAGAAAGATGCAGCAGGTGAGGGGGCGGGGTTTAGTCCCGACTGGTCTGAATGTGAGCGTGTTTCTTCTCTGCTCAGCGGCGGGAGCTATGGGGACCCACCTGAGACACTTGGCTTCACTTTGAGAGGCAGTGAAGTCGTCCATCTTGGAATGAAGTCAACTGTGCAGCATCTCTCAGGGCCCTTCCACCACGCTGGTGCCAGTTCCAGACCAGTGCCACAGTCCGTCTGCTGTCGCAGTCTCTCATTCAACTGTAAACCTGAAATGAGTCCAAGTGAAGCAGCAGCGGTCGCAGGAGCAGGAGCAGGAGCAGGAGCAGGAGCAGGAGGAGGAGGAGGAGGAGGAGCACCGAACCAGCACCACAAAACAGACCCAGAGACCAAAGAGGCCCTTGAGGGGCGGGGCCATTGTTAGGGACAGCTGGGCCTCTTGTCTCTCGCTCTCCCTCTGGGGGCAGTGGGCACCACCCGCTCCCTCCCAGCCCCCACACATCTGCAGCAGCAGGCCCCGCCCACAGAACCAGCCCTGGTACTCGCTGCTGCTGCTGCTGCTGCTGATGATGATGATGATGATGACAGATGTGAGCCACACATGTGGAACCTGCTCAAGAATCCACTGGAGGCAGGTGGCGTCAGGAGAGTCAGCTGTTTCCTGCCGTCCTTTGGAAATAGCTTTTCAAACAACAAGCGCAGCTCCGAGCTCATTCTTGTGGCCTCGTCTTGTCTTTCTGTGCCCCCCCCACATCGCTCCATCCCTCTCCTTTTTCCCACACTCTCCTCCTTCGTTCCCCGCCCGAGGGAGCTCTGCGATTGGCCGAGCAGAGCCGCTCTCCGTCTGTCGCCATCCTGGTGGCGGGAGAAGGGAATAAAGCTCCAGAACTGGGCTATTAATGCTATTTTCGTCCCCGCGCGTCTGTTTCTGTGGGCGCACGCTCCAAATATAGATCTGGAACCAGCGACACTAATGAAACACGTCCCCCTTGTCACTGGTTTAAATGGACTTATGTAATCTCTCGGCCATGTCTAACCATCTGGGCCTCAGTTGTCTCCTGCAGCCGTTGCTCGTGCGCTTCCCGGGGGTCGGGTGCGAGATGTGGGAAATGGGAGCAGGGGGTAAGGGGGGCGGAGTTTCAGCTCGTGTCCTGTCATCGCAGGGAGGGAGGGAGGTGACAAATCCCCACGCCACCTCGGGTCAGACGCAGACGTCTGAGGTCGTCTCACCTTCTCATTCAAATCAATTCAAACACGCCCACTGAGGGACTTGTTTGCGTGACCTCATTCCACAGCTTCGATGAAACAAACAAACAAACAAACAAGCTGGTTTTACGACTCAAAGGAAACTCCATGGCTGTGCAGACGCGGTGACAGCAGGTGAGGCCTTCACAGCGCCGCGTGGTAAATACCGTGACTGTGCACGGCTGCATTCTCCTCCCTCTCCTCCCTCTCCTCCCTCTCCTCTGTGGGTCAGTGGAGCAGCTGGTGACTGGGAGGAAGAACTTAACCAGGCCAGACTGGGTCCCTCACACCCAGAGCCTGGGGAGGTGTTCACATGCAAATGGGCCCCTGAGCGCTCCAAGGGCCCCGCCATTACTCACCGCTGGCGGGGGGGGCGCCTGACCACACGGCCTCCTAGACTGGAATTATGTAAATGATGTTAGCTTCCGTCTGGATACTTCACACTCTAAGAGAATTGTTTACGGATGACGTCACCCAGGCTGGTTAAGCTCAACCAAATCTTCTCGATGCTTCTTAAATGTCGTCTGTCTCTCTGCCGTTGTTTTCAGGATCATTTGCGGTGAGGCAGAGCGAGGGGTGGCGCCCGGGTACACGCTGCAGGAAGCACTGTTTTTGTTTACACTCGCTTGCGGTGGCTGCGACTTGTGTGGGAATAATCCCTCATCCACTCACGCTCTCCAGTCCCGACGTGTTCTGTGTGCTGCGTCTCCGGGGACATCTGCGTCCTCAGTGTGAAATGAATAAAAATCATGGAATGGGTTTATTGAGTCTGCTGCTCCTCTGCGTGCGTGGGGGTCAGTCACAGCTCCAGCAGAAGATGTGCGAGCACGCCGCCATGTTGACGCTCTGACAAGCTCCTTCCACAAGCGAAGCTTTGATCGTTTCAGTAGCTCTATAAAACAAAGCTTAGGGCCAGACAGCAACACCCCGGCGACGTCTGCGTGCCACATGTGCACGCTGGCCGTAAAACACGCGCTTAACAAGCACGCAAACAAACTGGAGTAACTTGGCGCGTTTGAAGCCGGCGCCAACGCGACACTGTAATGCACAGCAGCGCACATCTGGAGCGTCTCTGGAAGAGGAGAAAAACCAACAGCGGAGCAGCAGGAGCAACACAGGAAGTGAGGTCGGCTCAGTATTGTGCCGCCTGCGGCCGTGCAAACGTCCTCACGCACAGAAGGACTCTGCAGCGTAATGACGCAGGAATGGCGGCCGCTCTGTTGACTTGGTTTGTTTGTTCTGAACGGCCATTTATTTATTTTCTGCTGTTTCTGGGGAAGTGGCTCTGCTGAGAGCAGACTGTGATAATGAGATTGAATTGACGGCACAACAAACACTTTAAGTTCCCTAACGTGTTTGCATGATGTAAAGCTCTGAGAGTGTGTTTACATTTAAGTCTGATGCAGAGAGAGAGAGAGAGCGAGAGCGAGAGGAGATAATGACCTCAGCTTCCATCTGCTTGGCGCCGTGGGGCGGAGACACCTTCAACCTGCCACCGGTCGCTCGCCGCAGCAATCTGCCGCTCCCCGTCGTCCTGGTGACATCTGCTTTGGGTTGACTGAGAGATGAATGCAGCACCAGCCACACGGGCGCGGAACAGACGTCACGCAGGCCACTAAACACACACACACACACACACACACACACACTGCGGCACAGATGGCTGCAGACACACCACCATAGAAATGACCATCCAGCCATTGGATGTAATGGAATCGCAGATTTGTAGCTGTGTTCTGAGTCTCCTCGACCCGGCGCCTTCACCTGGCCGATGTCAGCCTGAAATCACGACACCAATTAGTCTGGAGGTGCGGTTTTTGTTTCGGAGCATGGCGAATGACTGTTGTTGTTTACTTAGACTCTGCAATTTTGTTTTGCTTGAATAGATTCCCCGGCTCCAGCTGTCACAGTTATTTAGTGCTGCTGCGGTAACCTTGGAAACACCCGCCCAGCAGCCGAGTGCTTCTCACCAAGTGAAAACCTGATAAATAGCCGAGGAGCTGCGAATATGGTGATGAGATGTGAGGTAACAAAACACCACCTCCAGTTCTGGGGTCAGTCTGAGGAGAGAGAGAGAGAGAGAGAAATGAAGGGGTGGGGTGGCCATGACAGGGCAACGGTGAAGCAGAGGAGAGAGAGGGAATCCAGGCCAGGCCGGGCCGGGGCAGCTTCAGCCACCTCTGGTTCAGAGAGAGAGGGAGGGCGATGGAGAGAGGATGGACTGGAACCAGCTGGAACAGAGACCAGGGGCCGTGCACGGGTCGTGCACGCTCAGGCACACAAGTGTTTTTCACAAGAAGTTTTTTTCTACTCGTGAAAGTAAAAGTTAAAGGGACGTGCATTAGCAGGAGCTAGAACGGAGCAAACCAGAGAATACCAGGGAAGCTTAGTTTATATAACTCACATTCCAGGAATGACTCCGTGCTTCCTGGACCGCGGCTCAGCAGCGTGGGTTAGAGCCGGCGCCAAACCAAAACAGAGAATCTCTGGGGCCAGTGTCGGAGCAGTCAAGGTGCAGAAGCGTGTTTGCCGGGTCACAACTATTTGGGTCAGGCTGAATAAACAGACGTTTCACCACAGAAACTTTCGTGAGCGTTTAAACGGTTCTCAGGGCCCCCGGCTCACTGCGCTGTGATGTTCTGATGGAGCGGCCCCTCAGGGTGGGAGTCATCACGTAGCACGCAAAGGTGCATTTTAAAATACCGAAGGCATTTCAGATGAGACCCGGCAGACGGACGCAGGCCTGACTGAATCCAGATGTGCACGGGAGCATCAGGATGAAAGGACAGTACGACCCCCGTCACAGACTGGACCACGACAGGTGACGTGGTCGTTCTGGATGGGAGGGGCCTCAGGCTCACTGGGTCACACTTGGTGGACAGACAGATGACTCAATAAGCGACTCCACGTTTGAGAGAGTGAAAATGCATCTGGAATTGTTCTTGAGGAGCGTGGACAGGGCGAGAGCAGGATCACACATCTGGGGTCAGAGCGAGCGCAGGCTGTGGAGACGCATTCAAACGTGAACAATAATGCTCTGGAAATGGAAACCTGACTTCATCTCCTATAAACGTTGTGACCTCAAAACTAGGACCTGACCCAGAGGAGACCGAGACAGCCGTGAGTCTGGTTCTATGTCGTTTTAATCGCCGTCTATTGTCGTGAAGCACATGGCTTGTTTTTGTTCATAGCAGCACAAGTGTTGTTGTGGAAGAATCAGCAGCCTGATTCTGGCTGCACACACTCTGCTAATGTAACATCGCACTCCAAAGACACACACACACACACACACACACACATGCATCCATGCTGTCGTTCATGTGCACACGTTGAACACACACACACACACACACATCCCCACTGCATGTGTAAAATCAGCATAGCTCTCACAAATTCCACCAACACCTCCCACCCCATGTACACACACACACACACACACACAAGTGTTGTTGTGGAAGAATCAGCAGCCTGATTCTGGCTGCACACACTCTGCTAATGTAACATCGCACTCCAAAGACACACACACACACACACACACACACATGCATCCATGCTGTCGTTCATGTGCACACGTTGAACACACACACACACACACATCCCCACTGCATGTGTAAAATCAGCATAGCTCTCACAAATTCCACCAACACCTCCCACCCCATGTACACACACACACACACTCCTGTGAACCCACACAATTAATGTGAAATCACATCCCCCCCCCCTCCATTACAAATAGCTGAGGATTGCTTTTTCTCCCCCTGGCCTCGCCTCATGTTGTTTTTACATGTCTTGTTGTGTGCAATCGTCTCCCTTATGTAAGACTAAATGTCCCAACATGAGTGTTAGTCTCAGCGGGGGGATGGCCGGTGCATTCCACACTCAGTGAGAGACGGAGGGAGATAATCTCCTCTTAATGGTTATTTTTATGGCAGCCATGCTTCACTGGAAGGACGACACCGGAGTCCGATCCAAACGGCCGGGTACCAGCCTCCCAGTCGACAGCCCTAAATGGATTATTTCTTTTCAGATTTAACCCCCCCCACCGAGGACGCCTCTATAAACACCGACCGAGAGATAAGATCCCGTTCGTCCTGTTCGCCGTCTCAGGAGGCGGGAATCTGGGACAAGTGGGTCGGGAGCGAGTAGAACACAGTGAACAGAGAAGAGCGAGGAGGCCAATAGGTTCCTTGTCGCGGTTCTATCTGTGTTATCGACAACAACTGCCACATTCAGAGTTTTGCCTGGGATGACCCGCACGCGTCTTTGGGCGCGGTCTCATGGCGCTTTCTCGACAGACCTCTGGTCTGCGCGGCGTTACACGGCCACGCTTGTTACCAAACACTTTACAGTCCACACGGGTCAAACCCGATTGGTTCTGCCTGGGTCATGTTCCTGCATTCTTCCATACATGTGATCCGAAGTGAAGCCGCCCATTGTCCCGGCGCTCCTCCACGCAGACGACGCAGGGGGCTGAGACACTGACAGAGACAGATCCTCCATTGATACCAGGACGCAAATAGAACTGTTCAGTGTGTAACACTGTGGGCCCTTTGTGGCTGTGATGCAGTGGCAAGCGCACACGAGATATGGGCCATGAATGGAGGCGGCCATGCTGGCAAAACAAACATGTGTTTGGGTTTGTTTAAATCTGCCTTTAGGGTTCAGTGTCGACGATGGACAGGAGGTTCTAAAATAAAACTCCTGTGATGTTTTCACCTAAATTGTCGGAATTCATGCGTTATACTACAAGGAGCCTCTCATATTGAAGTACTGAATATTAGCACCAGGAGGGGTCACCATTTACCATAAGCACAAAGGGTCAGAGGTCATGGGAGAGGCAGCTGGAAATGAGCGCCCACGGTGTTTTATCTTTCTTGGAAATGGAACGAGACAACACTGAGCGTTAGCTTAAGGTGAGGGAGACGCCACCAGAGCTTAGGGTCGTGGAATATTTGGCATCTGAAGCATCAGCCGCCAGTCACACCTCTCGATGCGATGCATGAAGAGGCCGAAATAATTGAATCACCGAGTTAGCGATAAAAGGGAGGCTTGTTCACTCCGGCCTAGCATCTG
The DNA here is from genome assembly GCA_016785235.1 of Pseudorhombus dupliciocellatus. NCBI lineage: Eukaryota > Metazoa > Chordata > Actinopteri > Pleuronectiformes > Paralichthyidae > Pseudorhombus > Pseudorhombus dupliciocellatus. Next base: position 238,187 of record JAFBJW010000205.1, on the reverse strand, counting down.
ACTTGAGAATGACATGTGGTCTGTTCGTGCACATGCACGTGGTCACAAGGCATCAGGGTGCATGTCTCCACTATCTGTGGTCTCATCTGACATCAGAGCGCCCACCTCAGATACTCTGGGGAGCAACACTTCTGTTTCTAATTAAAGGGGGGAAATCTATTCTTGTGTGTTGATGTGATAGTTAGTGATTCAGTTACACAACGCAACTGCATCACCTGTGTGTGTGTGACACGGACGCTGAAACACTCCACGTGCTCTTAAAGCAGTGTTTTCACTATAAGGACGACAAACGAATCGCTGTCCGTTGGTCCGAGCTTCGACGAATCGATCCCGTCATCGTTCCTGCACCAACAGCAGCTCTGGTGAGAGGCCACCGCTCAGCACACATTGTTTATAGAGGAATACATGGCTTGATGAATGAGCTCCCATGGTCCTCCTCTCAGCCTCCCCATTGAGCAGACATGTCCTCTTGAAGGGGTGGGGGGCCTCGGTGGAGAAAAAAGAGGAGAGCGTGCGTTTTAAATTAATCAATCCTCCTCGTTTCCCCCTCTCCTGGAGGGGGGGGGGGTGTCTGCAGCAGCAGGGAGTGAAAAAACCAAAACACTGTGGTCTGTTTTCCTGGAGGTGGCAGAGGCCCAGCTGGGTGAGGAGGAGGAGGGAGGAGGAGGGTCATGATGATGTCCACAGACCTCGTGTGAGGATGCTTCACCTCCGCTCACGACGCTCTGATCTGTCTGAATGATTTGGGCATATTTAGGAAACATATATGGGGCAATGGCCCATGGTCACAAGTTATTTTTTGTCTCTTGGGGCTTGACAAGGTGTGACACCCTCTATCGGAACACGAGCAGCCAGACTCACGCTAACTGTCCAAGCGCTCACTGTGCGCTGGGCCTTCAGAGCCATCTGTGCTCCCATCTTTAACAGTTCTGTCAAGCACATTCCTAAACTACAAGAGGACACGGGGAGGCACCGCTCCCACTCATAAATAATGGGGTGCGGGGGATGGGGGCTACTGTTGCTCCTCGGCCCAGGAGCTCCAACACAAGCCGTCATCGACCGTTTTACTGGACTCTCTAAAGGAACCTTTGCAGTTCTACACATAGTTCAACTATTGTATTAAAGAGATGTTAACAGAACAGTTAAACCTGGTGCGCTCTCACGTATAGATTTAGATTAAAAGGTCGATGGCTCTCTAATGGAGCTGGAGCCAAGTGGCTTAGTTTAGCATAGAGACACGTGGGCAGGGGGCCGCGCATTATTCTGCTGCGTGTCTCCAGCTGACTCATACGAACACTGCAAGTCATTTATGAATGACAGGTTTCTGTTTTCAGGACGTCATGAGCTGTGACTCTCGGGCAAAACCGTCGAGCATGTGAACGTATTTCCCCCAGATGTGGCATTAGTCCTTTAAAGGGGACACGATCAGTGTGTGTTTCACTCTGCCAGTGGAAGATGTCATGTCCTACTAAAGTCAATCAATTTTGTATGAGCTCCATTATGATTTAGCTGGATAAATCAGGTCTGCTTCATTTCCCTCCTGGAAAAAAAGACGCATAGCCTGGAGTTATTTCAAGTCTCGCCAGTTTCTCTCGGTTTTTGTGGAAGGTGAAAGAAATGAGGATGTGCTGTCGCAGCCAAACACTAAGCGGCCACAGTGAACGACCCAACAGACGTTATCGAGCGTGTGTGACGCTAACCTGTCAACTGCCAGTGAGCAATGCCACGAACTGGGAGGTGTGGGATCCCCTGGTCGGCGAGCAGCACCCCGCCGCCTCATGCTGGAGGTTAATGTGTGTCTGATGAAAACGAGGTGGCAGGGACGAGCTCTTTAATTAGATCAAGATCATGGACAGAAATGAATTAGAATCACTCCTCCCATCAGCAGCAGCAGAAGTGGAGCAGCACGACAGTGACGAGATGGAAACTTGGCCATCCCACAGTATAAACACAGTCTTCAGGCATCGCTGCTCCACGTCTTTGTCCCTCACCTGACTGGCCCCAGAAATACGAGGCGGCCTGGCACCGTTAATCTCTACGCCGTTATGGCTGAAGCCTGGCGCCGTAAATTCTCTGAGTTCATTATTTGTGAATAATCCTCTGCATGTCAATGCTCAATTTAGCCCAGATTTACTGGGGGTGACGCTTGGTGGAACACACACGCCCCCTGGTGCTGAGACTGGGCCTCAGCCATTCAACAACGTTTCACACGTTTCTGTGTTTGTTGCCTTTATTCTTCAAAGTCTTAATTAAAGGTCTTTTGGTATTTTTAAAAGACCAAATAATGTCTGAGGTCACATTCTCTGGATGTGCAATGTATTGTGAGACACATTATTACTTAAACTGTGTGTACTAGTGTTTCTATTTAATGTTTTTTCCCCCTCTATATTTATATAGATATATTTATATATCTTTATATATATATATATTTTTTCCTCTATGTTTCCTTACACATAACACCCATTGCATGTTATTACTTACTTTATTTTACTACCCTTGCTACTGTGACACTGTATGTATCTATACAATTATTATATTTGAATTGAAGAGTTTTTGTTGTGTAGTATAGTAAATGTGTGTCCATAGAGTAACACATACAGAGACACGCATTTTATTTGATTACACAACATCAGTCGCAGTATCACTATCTCTTACGGTAACGTTACAGATCACGTGAGCGTTGAGTCTTTATTTAAATGTCATCTACTTTCTAAGAGCTCATCTCCATAAAGAAGAGACTGTGTTTCAGTGACCATTGTTCATTTTATATTTTCTGTCATTTCCACACACACGTCCACTGACCTTGAAACGCTTGAATCGCGTCAGTGTGTGTGACGTCAGGCCGCGACAACGTTTTTTTCACATAAATAATTTCTCTCCAGAGTTTGTCTGACAAGGAAAACCTCCTGCGGCCTGGAGCTGATCCCTCCGCCCTGATTGGTTGAGCCGGTGGGGGGCGGAGACTAAGGGCTGCCTGACAGACTGAGCAGAGGGATTCGCTCCCCCAGGAGAAACGGGAGGGAGCACACGTGGAGGCAGCGTCCCGCACGTGTCCGAAGCTTCGGAGGGAACAACAAGGCGAAGGACGAATATTTTAGAGGAGCATCGGCCGCCCTGTGGTGAGTCCCTGTCGGAGGAGTAGATGTCGCTGAGTGGGCGGACTGGGGGGCGATGCTAACACAGAACGAGCTAACAACAGCAGTGTGGGGGAGCGGAGCTAACGAGGCTAGGCTAACCGCTGCTTGAATGTGTGTGTGTTCGGTGCCCAACTGTAGTGTGACAGTAACCCCGGAGGTCAACAACGGCCTCTTCCTGTTTATTTCCGCGCCATTGCGCTTTCCCGCCTTCTGGTTTCCGGGCATGAAACCAAAACACGGCAGCATTGCGTCATCACCACTTTCCTTTGGATTTGATTTGATCCGGTTTTCTTGGTTCGCTTCGGGTTTTATGACTCCACGTGTAAACAAGCTGCTAAACAACCCGTTTGAAAGCACCAAACTTGGGCATGTTTACATCTGTTATATGTTTAACCACTTTACCTGATAGCTATCACGTGACACCCACATGACGATGATGGTAGTAGCATAACAACAAACCCCCTGCTCACCCGCAGGCCTGTCACGTGGTTTTGCTGGACGTGTGTATATTTATCTAAAGTCTGATTTTTGCGTGTCTGTGTGTAGCTGTCACCCACCATCATGAAGTACATCCTCGTTACGGGAGGGGTCATCTCCGGCATCGGTAAGGGCATCATCGCCAGCAGCGTGGGAACAATCCTCAAGTCGTGCGGCCTCCACGTGACCGCCATCAAAATCGACCCCTACATCAACATTGATGCTGGCACCTTCTCGCCGTATGAACACGGTGAGCTGCGCCGCGCGGTTTACAAGGTTGTTTCTGGTTTAGTGACCCTGTGTTGAATAGAGAGCCGGGCTACCAGAGATTTAATGTGACGCCTCACAAAGCGCCACGTACGTGAGGTAATGAGAGCATCAGCGATGTGTTTCTGTGAGACATGTCTCTGACATTGAGACAAGCAGGAACTTCAGCTCATCTTCTCCTTCCTTTGGACACGCTGGTCGTTTAGAAACAGTCTGTGGTTGTGTTGACAAGGAAACGACCTCTGCTGCCCTCCGCTAACGCTGTGATTATCGATATTTGCCGTGCAGGTGAAGTATTTGTTCTTGACGATGGCGGCGAGGTGGATCTGGACCTGGGGAACTATGAGCGTTTCCTGGACATCCGTCTCACCAGAGACAACAACCTCACCACCGGAAAGATCTACCAGTCGGTGATCAACAAAGAGAGGAGGGGCGACTACCTCGGCAAGACTGTGCAAGGTCAGAGGGGCCGCGTTGAGCTCGCTGGTTGAAAAGAGATTTGAAGATGTGTGGTCAGTTTATTTGTATGTTTTGGACAGAGGGAGTAGTGCATGATTAAAATGAGTTGCCCTTCTCTGTTTGCGCAGTGGTACCTCACATCACAGATGCCATTCAGGAGTGGGTCATGAAACAGGCCAGGGTCTCTGTGGACGACGACGGCGTGGAGCCGCAAGTTTGTGTTATAGAAGTAAGTTACATCAAGCCTCATGTGACCAGTCTACTTTTGTTTCTATAGGTGTTTATCATCCATTCATCACTGGGTCCCCCTGCTGGCTGGGCCCGGGAATCGAACCCAGGCCCTTCTTATGATGAAGGCCGTGCTGCCCAGAATGTTTTCAGTCCTTAGAATAAAATTGTGGTGCAACGAGCAGTGAACTGATTTGGCACCATTGGGCAGACGCAGGGACGTGTCAGTGACGCTGATGTTTTCAAAAATGGACTAATTTGAAAATGCACTGGTTGAGCAGAGGAATCTGAAATTGCTCTTGTGTGTAAACCTGGCTCTGTTTCAACTGAATGGAATGGGAAAGAAAACCCAATCTTGGCAGTGGTGTAAATCAAGGGTTTGCTTGACAATATGTGCAGCTACGGCATTTCATAACAGTCAAACGCTCATAAACCAAGTGAAGTTATTGCGCCGCCTGCAGCGGTCCTTTACCCAGCATGCATCAGAAGCCGCTCCGACAGCGTTATGGGCTGATGGCGGTCTGCTCTTGCCAAGTCTGAGCGTGCTGAGAAGCAAACTGTGTCCGTGCGCCATTGCTCTAAGCTGGTGTTGGCGCGTCCACAGCTGGGAGGCACAGTGGGGGACATCGAGAGCATGCCCTTCATCGAGGCCTTCAGGCAGTTCCAGTTCAAGGTGAAGAAGGAGAACTTCTGCAACATCCACGTCAGCTTGGTTCCACAGGTATGACACACACACACACAGCAGGGTGTTGTGTTTGTTCCTGTTTTGAATTTTAAGTGTATAAATGGCAGTAAAGCCAGCACCATGTACTTGGTTTCTAATGTACTAAAAGTACGTGTGCAGTAGTAGTATTTTCATGTGTTTCTTTAGCCCAGCACCACAGGAGAACAGAAAACCAAACCGACCCAGAACAGTGTCCGAGAGCTGCGAGGCCTCGGCCTGTCTCCAGACCTGGTGAGTTTGATTGATGATGATGGTACAGTTTGTTTGCAGAGGTTATCGACACATCCCTTACTGTGCTGAGGGAATCTGTCAGACTGCTCCGGCCCTGCTGGGAGGCCCATTTCAAAACACCTGCCCTCATTTTTCACAGATAATGTGCCGCTGTACGTCACTCCTAGAAACTGCTGTCAAGGAGAAGATCTCCATGTTCTGTCACGTAGAGCCCACGCAGGTACTGAGATTTATTTATTGTACGGAGCAATAACCCACAACCTCCGATGAATAGGAACCAGTGGGTTTCCTCTCGCTGCTGGAAAGTGGAATGATGTTGACTCTCAGTTCAAAGTAACGGTGCGGGTTCTGCCGCTGCTTCCAGGTAGTGTGTGTGCAGGACGTGTCCTCGGTCTACAGAGTGCCGCTGCTGCTGGAGGAGCAGGGCGTGGTCAGCTACTTCTGTCAGCGGCTGCACCTGCCTGTGGAGATAATGAGGCCCAGAAAGATGCTCACAAAGTGGAAGGAGATGGCCGACAGGTGGGGAAGCTTGGCTCCATCACCTTCTTTTTTTTCTAGGTTCATGTCTTGCCCAAACAAAGTTTGAGCATCGACTCGGATGTTCAGGTTTTCAGTAACGGAACGTGGTGTTTGACCAAAGAGGCGATTTGTTACCTGCAGGAATTGTGTTGGTGAGAAGAGTCAGAGTTGAGGTGGTGATCCAGTGAACGTTAAATAGTTGATAAAGCAGCCGTGAGCTAATGTTCACATGAAGCACGGCGTGAGTTCTGAGAACCATCTTCCTTTTTTATTTCAGATCTGATCGTCTCCTGGAGCATGTTTCCATCGCCCTAGTGGGGAAGTATACAAAGTTATCTGACTCCTACACTTCAGTGATTAAGGCCCTGGAGCACTCAGCCCTCGCAGTAAATCACAAACTGGAGGTCAAGGTAGGAATCTCACGCTTTTAAAGTTTTGTACATTGATTCTGTAGTTGTTTGTGTCTGTTGTCGGAGAACTGGAACAGCGCCTTGCGTGTGACTGTGTCTGTGATGCTGACTGATCTGCCTCCAAACGTGTGTTTTTGTTGTTGTAGTACATCGACTCTGCAGACCTGGAGACCACAACTCTGCAAGATGAACCAGTGAAATATCACGAGGCCTGGCAGAAGCTCTGCAGCGCTCAGTGAGTAGCGTCCCCGGGGAGCGCACGGCTGCCAGTCGCCTCTGAACAATGACATCGCTTGATGTGAAGCTTTACACTGGTGATCCAGTGATTCTCAAGCTCAGGCGCCTCCCACCACAGCTGAGCGGTAACGTGGAGCTGTTTGTTGGCACGGCAACAGCGGAACAGGGTTCACGTAGGATTTCTAGGATTGTTAATAAATGGTAACATTTATGATTTTAAAATGATTTACAGAGTGACTCTGGCGTCAGCATCACAAAGTTTAAATCTTTCTTCACGTCTGACAGTGGTTCCAGGTGTTGGAGGCAGTGGTCTTAAATTTAATTTCAAATGGCATTGATTGAACTGGCCCTGTAGCAGGTGGTGATGACTGCGCTTCGACACTCAGCAGTAACCTCTGACCCTCAAAGTCTGTGGGGTCAGGCAGAACCCACGTCCCACTCTTGAGCTGGGAGCTTGTGGACTCTCTGTGTGGCGCTCTGTCGTATAATCTGACGGCTCACGCCGGGAGACGCTGTAAATATGAGTTAGTTTCAGCTCCAGCCAGAGTCTGACCTCATCACTGGGAGGGTTCAGCCACACAGCTACCACTCGTTATTATTCACGTTACGTTATTGAGTGTGACATGAAGTCAGGCCTCTCTCTCATGCGTACGCAGGATTGGATGCATTAAAAGATGCTGCTGTGTTTATGGGATGAACTCAAGCTGTCAGTATTGTCTCCCTCCCACAGCGGCGTGTTGGTACCTGGAGGTTTTGGCGTGAGGGGGACAGAAGGAAAGATGCTGGCCATTAGCTGGGCGAGGAAGCAGAATAAGCCGTTCCTGGGTAAGACACTTAGTCTCTTACATCCTGCCTCCATTATTTCATCATGGAGGCTTTTAAACAAGCCGAATGCAGACGAGACATACATCACACTCCGGCCTGTTTAACATTCAGCTTCATATTTCCATTGCAGCGTCAGTGTTTGTGAATAAAACAACTAACGTAATAGTTAGAGTGTCTCTAAAAGGACTTTCTGCTTTGGGCTGTTTATTGTTTTGACTCCACTGATGTTCGTTTTCTGACAGGCCTCTCATATTTAATATTAAGTGGAGTTCGAAATAAGATATATTGGATTATGTGAGTAATGAAGCACTTTGTCACGCCCGTCCATCTCTGGCGTGGCCCACAGCGTCTCAGAGTTGCCTAATAAAGTCGATGCATGGCTGCGACGTGCTGCAGGGTCGCACAGCTTCAGCAGAATCCAGAGAAATCTTTAAGAAAACCCTGCCTCAGTCTGCCAGAGGACTCTGGACCTGCCAAAGCTACAAATAATGAAAAGTGATGGAATCCGCGAACCGTGCTCGGCCAGAATCAATCGGTGGCGCTGTCGCGAATAAATCGATGGATACGAAACACTCGAGGTTTATTGTAACGTTGAGAGACGCCCGGGACACATTTGTACTGTTTCGTGAACGTGAAGCTCGAGGCGTCGTGAGTTCACACGTTCACGTCGGGTCAGGGCCGCGTCGTGGCCGAAGAACAGGCCCGGTACAACCACGTTAGCACAGCAGGGATCTTGTTAAAGTCTTTCTTTTATTCATGAGTCCTTACGTTGCCGCTCATTATGCAAGAATCCTGCTGTTGCTCTTGTCTGCAGGAGTGTGTCTGGGCATGCAGCTGGCAGTGTGCGAGTTCGCCCGCAACGTTCTTGGATGGGAAGGTGAGTCTTCGTGCCGTTCAGTCCAGAAACATTGAGGCCCCGTGGTTTCCTACTTGAAGCTCAAAGAGCCGCTGATCTGAGGCCAGTTTCTGTTGCAGATGCAAACTCCACAGAATTCAACCCCGACTCCAAACACCCCGTGGTACGTCGTGTTGCTGCTGCTGTCGCTCTCAGTCTTCCAACAGAACCGTTCTAATTTCCTGTGGGATCTCGGCAGGTGATTGACATGCCAGAGCACAACCCGGGGCAGATGGGCGGGACTATGCGGCTGGGCAAGAGGCGGACCATTTTCAAATCCAACACCAGCGTCTTGAGTATGTGTCTCCATGGTGAACTGCTGGTGTGTTAACGTTTCCATCGATTGTGTTTCTAACGAGCCTTGAGTTCATTTTCACAGAAAAGCTCTATGGAGATTGTGAGTTTGTCGAGGAGAGGCACAGACACAGGTTCGAGGTGAGATGCTTGTTGACTGGGATATTTGATATCAGACCTGTCCTGAATGGCCTCTTCTCCTTTTAGGTGAATCCTGAGCTGAAGAAGCATTTTGAAACAAAGGGTTTCAGTTTTGTCGGCCAGGACGTGGAGGGAGAGAGAATGGAGGTCATTGAATTGGAGGGTGAGTGAGGAAATGCTGTTTAAACCTGGGCGCCCGCGTTCCTCTGGCCTGTCACGCGCTGGGCGTGCGGCGAGAGAACTGGAGCGTAAACATTGATTCCTCCGCCCGTGGCGTTGGTTCCAGGACACTGCTACTTCGTTGGCGTGCAGTATCATCCAGAGTTCACCTCCAGACCCATCAAACCGTCTCCTCCGTACTTCGGCCTCCTGCTGGCTGCAGCGGGGAAGCTCCAGAGCTACATGGCCAAGGGCTGTCGCCTGTCTCCACGGTGAGCTCCCACACGGGCACACGCACGTGAAACTCTTCTGTTCTTAACGTCACGTGTTGCTGCTCTAACGCGCCCCGTGTCTCACTGCAGGGACACCTACAGCGGCAGCAGCTCCCCTGAAGCCGACATCTGCGAGCTCAGGTTCCCCTGTTTGTAGCTGCGGCCGAAGCAGATCAATGCAACGCGGGTTTGGCTCATGGCGTGAGGTCTGAGTCGGCGGCGGTGCACAGGTACGGGGTGTTATTGGTGCTCCAGAGCTGCTGCTGTCAGCATCAAGTGTTTACGGGGACTTCTCTTAAAACCAGACGTGGAGATTCAGAGAAACACTAAAGACGACGTGTGGGAAATCGGTTGTATCTGTATGTTTGGTCAAACATCAGAGGACCAGTCAGCTGTTTGTTGAACTCCTGGCAGGAAACAGATTTATGTGCGATTCAGAGTCTGTGTTTTCCGAGTAGAATTTTTTGGTAAAAGAATGAATTGAATCAATTTTGGAATAAGGCTGTAAAGTAGCAAAATGTGGAAAAAGTGAAGCGCTGTGAATACTTTCCGGATGCACTGTATCTGTATGTTTGGTCAAACATCAGAGGACCAGTCAGCTGTTTGTTGAACTCCTGGCAGGAAACAGATTTATGTGCGATTCAGAGTCTGTGTTTTCCGAGTTGTTTGTATCTATCTATATTTAATGTCTCTCCCTCCTGGGGGGGGGTGTACTCGTGGTGTGTCTTTTCTTTGAGATGGTTTTAAATGTAGTTTTCCACCACTACATCTTCCTCTGCTGCTCCTGTAGCACGACCACGCTGTGGGTGAAAGACTTCCCCTGTTGTCATGATGTCACTTGTTGGAAGTGTTGATATCAGGAGGGGAGGGGCCCTGGGTTTCATCTGTGCATGTGGGTTGTTGTGCTCGTGGTGTTGCTGCTTTTTAATTCCCTGAGTCACTGGCTCTGGTCGCATGACTTCCTGCTCTTGTTTTGGAACCTTTGAGCTGCTGACGTTACCAAATATTGTTTTCTGACTCCGATGCCTTTTACCGTCTCATGTGACCCTCGGCTTTTTTAAAATGGCCAACTCCAAGTGACCCTTGAGTCAACAGAACTGGCTTTGGTACGGGAAAATGAAACTCTGACCTAAATTTGATCTCACGGCGTCAGAATCCTGTTAAATGATTCTTGTCGTTATGTGCCGCTGACCCAAATGTAAGAAAAACATATTTTTATATTCATGAGCTTCTGATGCATGTGTGATGGAAATATGTGCATTTATTCTCAATAAATTCCTGTTTTATTTCTCTTGACAGCCTGACCCTCATTTTAGTCCTACTTCCCCAAAACTGTGGTTTAAGTTTGAAGCTTAATCGGTGAGGAAGTGCTGCTGTGGTCTAGATGTGGTTTAGTATTGATCCTGCTCAGAGGAGCTGTTATTGTTACTGGCTTCCTTTCTCAAGTGGCTGCATGATCAAGATATGACGTCAAGAACAAAAAGAACTGCCACCAGCTCTGCCCTTTGACATGGTCTGAGCTACTTCCTCATGGGCCGCCCTGCTTTTCTTGGCTGCGTCTGTCCCGCCCCTTTCACAGCAGTCCCGCCCCTCCCTCTGTCAAGTATCAACAGGCAGGCCTTGACCACACCCCAGCTCAGCCAACCCATGTGCACACTTGCAGTGGAGCGGCGGCTGGGAGTCGACTCGCCAGGGCGGATTCTTCTACGTGCTCGTCTGCGTGCACTGAAGGAATGAGAGGTGCAGCCGTAATGGGACCAGCGGCGTGAGATGACTGTGCACTCGCATTTCAGCTCTGATTGGGGCATTTGTACTGAGGAGTGGCCGCTGCGGCTTTTCATCGGCTCCTGTGCACGTGCTGGCGGGGGCAGCCGTCGGGTTCCTGATCTCTGAGCTGCAGGGCTCAAGTTTTTCCTTCTGTTGCGTAGCCTGAAGCGTCGTCTGCACTCCTCCAGCGCCAGCGATGGACCTGACCCTGTGGCAGTACCAGTTCCGGGTCATCATGCTGGGGGACTCCACGGTGGGCAAGTCCTCCCTGCTGAAGCGCTACACCGAGAACTCGTTCCTGGAGTCCATCAACCAGACAGTGGGCGTGGACTTCTATGTGCACTTCCTGGAGGTGGAGCCCGGCGTCCGTGTCAAGCTGCAGTTCTGGGACACGGCAGGACAAGAGAGGTTCAGGTGAGGACATGCTCGTCTGTGTGCGTCCTCCCCACGAGTCAGATCCTCCCGAGGCTCGGTCAGAAATCAAACAACGTTCATCCACCAAACCTGTTCGTCAGCGATGACTCCTGACTCCGTGTCCTCGCTCACCCACAACGCCTCTGTGCAGCGTTTATAGGGGCACAGAGGCGTTTCATGAAAGGCTGGTTTCCTTCAGTTTCTAAATCTATTATTTATCTTCTCCAGCTGAACCATCCCTGCGTGCTTTCTGCAGCCCAGTGCTCCCACATGACTCAGCTGAAAACTCTGGCAAATCAAAGGAGAAGTCATTTTTCACCGAGCCGCTCCTTTAAACAGCGGTGACTCAGGGAGGAACTATGCCGTCTGACGGCGCCGCGATTAGGAAGAACTCATCAGTGGTTATCAAGTTCTTACAGAGTCGTTATCTGGACGAGCTCAGCTCAAACACTGGAGAGTCAGGTGTTTGCTCGCTGGAACAGACCGAACGTTGTTTCAGTGTTAATGGCTGAAGGTGAAGTTCATTCATCTTCAAACGCGTGACATGTCTCATGCGTGTCTTTGGACCGTGGGAGGGAACCCGCGCTGGCTCGGCCCGGGAATCGAACCCAGGACCTTCTCATTGTGACCGCTGCTGCCTCTGAATGTGAAGTTGCTAACGTTCATGTATTCATTGTCTTCGTTAGGTCAGTGACCCGCTCTTACTACCGCAACTCCGTCGGTGGCCTGCTGGTGTTCGACATCACCAACCTCGCCTCCTTCAACCACATCAAGGATTGGCACGCCGAGGTGTGCGAGCACGTGCAGCCGCACAGGGTCACGTTCGTCCTGGTGGGACAGAAGAGCGACCGTGACGCAGCGGGAGAGCGGGCGGTGAGTCGGGAGGAGGCGCAGAAACTGGCGGGGCAGCTGGGGATGCGGTACGTGGAGGCCTCGGCCAAGACGGGCCACAACGTGCGGGAGCCGTTCGAAGTGCTCGCGCGGCAGGTCTACCGGGGTCTGCTGAGCGGCGAGGTGGAGCTCCAGGACGGCTGGGACGGGGTCAAGTGCGCTGCCCCGCACGAGCTGCAGCTGCAAAGAGCCGGCCAGGCTCCGGCCGACCCACCCGCCGACAGCAAGAAGAAGTGCTGTGGGTGAACGCTCCTTCGATGCATCAGCACCTTTAGTTGAGGATAAAAAACTTCTGTACTCTCATTTGCACTATTTAGTACTATTCCTAACTGTTGTAGTATAACGTATATAGATACAGTGGGATAACACCATGTGGCCCAGTGTTTCCAGGCACCGGCCACCAGAAGATCTGTCCTGTTACGTGAGCGACGCGGGCCGCAGGTGATCAACAGGTCAGACCTCGACCGGATGCGTAAGGCAAGTTCTAGAGTCTAGACTTTTTAATTCCATCTGAAACTAAAGTTAAGTCCCAACCGCTTCACACTTGTCACATTTTTTAATTTTATTTTTAGATTCAAGAATTCCATACTGGAGCTTTTTCCTCATTCAGATCAGATGTTTGTTTGTGAGACCCGTGACCTGGTTTCAACCCAGAAGGTCTGGACTGTCCCAAGGTTCATATCATGGCTTTATAACCTTAAGAAATCCAAAATTACAAATGGTTCAAAATCTAACAGGGTGCAAATGAACACTGGAAATGAGCTTTTAGCTCCAACCTTCGTGGACGTCAATCTGTGATTCTTGGATTGGTTGTTCTGCCAATAAACGGCAGCAGTTGAGTTCAAGTCCCCCTCAGGGCTCTGTGTGAAATAATAATCGTTGTGGAAAGGGCTTTTGTTGTCACCTTTAAGTGCACAGCAAGTGAATCGTTTTCAGGTGCTATTGTTGAACTTAATTAAAACTCTGGTTATTGTTCTTTTGAAAATGTTGTGAGGTTTCCATAGCAACCACGGTTCGTCTGGCCGATGAGCAAATGTACCACAGTATGTACGTCTTCCACCTTTTTCAATGTGCTGCTTTCATCTGACCCCTTCAGATTAAATGGTTTTCATGGACAGTACATTAGTGCAGTATTTCTTGAACCTACATTATTGTCAGTGTGGAAACAGAAGCTAAACTCCACAACGTCTCCTTTTGTGACAATATCAGTCATTTATTTAGGATTGTTTATTTAATCGGACATTGTGAAAAGTCAAAATCCGGGGATCATTTCTTCTGACATTATTTTAAACTAATCAGACAATGGTAACCCTAACCCTACGGCACTGACCAACAATACAGGAAACACATGTTAACAACAGAACATAATTGACTGCACGTGTAGCCGCTATTCGCAGTACAGGAATTTCTTACCGTTAAAAAAATAATCAACAGCTTTACAACAGTAGCTCAACGGGCTGCCCAGATACTTTGCATAATCAAAATGTACTATGATCTCTTAATGTTAGGATGACACCAAAGATTGTTCGGAGGAGGCAGAATCTGACGCTCCCGTCCACATGCTCGACCGTATCAAAAGGCACACTGGATACAGCAGCGGTCACAATCCAAGGTTATTCCAGTAAATGTTTATTCACAAAAATGCAACGAGCAGCGTTCTGCCAGGATTAGCTCGATGGAAACAAAACACGGAGACAATAATTACACAATTGGCAAAACTCTCAAATGTTAGAGACAAAGCAATGAATCACAAATGTCATAAGAAACAAAACAACCCCCCCCCCCCCTTACTCCAAAAGATTCCATTTAAAAAGAGGAAAAAAACCAAATAAAAACCATCCAAAAGAAAAGACATCTGACAGAGGGTCAGCGTTTCAGTTTACAGTCTTGTTATTTTTTGGTTGTCTTACGGATCAGCGCCATCCTCTGAAATGAAACAAGGGAGAAATGTCAGCTTCGTTATCGCTGATGATCGTTGCAGCGTAGCACAGGTCGGTATGACGACACAGTTAGCGTTTCTCTACCCACGCACACTCTTACAACATTCTGTGGCTCACCTGTTTGTGAGCCTCTGTGGTGCAAGCCTTCTTGAACGGCCGGATTTCGTCTGAGCCATAACCAGGAATCCACATGTTCCACTGGCGTTCTGGGGGAAATTATAAAATTAGAAAGAATTGTTGCACGCCAAGAAAACGACCCCTGACTGTACACCGACATCCCCGCGACTAAACTCGTTCTTTTATAAACTACTTCAACAACTGTTTTTGTAAAAATGTAAAATTCAATGCCCCCTGGAGGTTCAATATTCACAAGCCTGGATGCAACCATGTCTGAAAGACATCATGCAGGACGTGTGTGACCTAACGAGACAGACTTATCCCACTTTGAAACTATTCAGGCAACAACCTTGCAAAAAAGCCTCTAGCAACTTACCAAGATGTAGCTGAACATCCTTCACCTCCAAGGTGTTGGACTTGCGATGACGGGCCAGCTGACAGGCCGCTGTCACGACACTCTCTATAAAGTCGTCTGCGATTTGTAACAGCATCTGAGAAAAGACAGGCGTTTGAAAACCATCAATCATGGTCAGTAACGGAAGGCAACACTCCACAACAGCTGGAAAGTCCCTTGTGTCTTTTGGCCGCTCACACCATTTATCATGCAGCTTAGCTTTCAACAGAATTAAGTTTCAAAATGATGGATGTGCAGCAGAATGGGGACGCTACAGGGCAGCGAGAACACGAGCGGTTCTCACTTCACAGAGAGAAATGTCCAGCTGCCTGCGTTTGCTCTGTGCTCATTTCCACATGTATTTAAACGCCACGGACCAACCTCCTCTACGTCTTCATCCAGCTGCTCATTTGGGTCAATCTCTCTCACCAGGTCCTGAAGCTTCTTCTTACTGAGAACCTGAACATGAAGCAGAACAATACACTCACTTAGATCCAAGGGTCCAACTGTGAGTAAGATGCACGCTCCAAAGTAATTTGGTGACGGCCTGATTCTAAACATTCACAGCTGGTTTCAAAATTTAGATAAGGCCAAGGAAACTTGTTTTGGGGCAAAAAAAACCAAAAAAAAAAAAACAATCCAATTTTAAACAAATGTCATGACGTCTCTTTTTACAACTCTAATAGTCTGAAGGATTAGCTGTTGGTGGATTAATTAAAATCACATCAATCCAACATACACATCAGGTAATTGGTTGTTCTTTAATCGCACATCACTGTGTTTGCAATGGAAGTGTTTGACCTGTGTGTGTGAGTGCAGGTTTAAAGTTTTGAACTTTATATCGGCACGAGTACAAGCAAATAACATTCTTAACTTAGTAACTGTGAGTGGACGGACCTGAGATCCCTCTGGACTACTCCTGCCAGCGGGGCCCGGGGCCCCCAACACCTTCACAGCCGCTGTGGTGCTGTTGGCCATGCTGGTGGCTTCAGGGAGCGTGGAGCGACGCGGGGGCTCCTCGGGATGTGAACTTCACGTGTCCTGTGTGTGTCTGAGGGCAGAGTGAGGATCCAGGAGTCAGTCCAGGTACGATGTGTTGCCGTCTGACGTCTGTACACCTGCAGCAGCACCACACACAGGAAGCATCTTTAGCTCATTCATACTGTAACTACTCCATCATTTGTCCTTCTATATAATTATGGCACATGTCATTGACAGGAAATAAAGGTAAAATGATTAAAATAACTGAAATTTGAATCCTGAGGCACATTTGGTTCCGACCGTGTTGTGCGCACTGTTTTTAAAATCTTCACCACTTTCCTGGAGGCATGCTGGCTAACTGTTTAGCTGCCAGACACATGGAGCGGTTTTAGCCATTAACGTAATCGGCGTTTTAGCAACATTTCGGACGCAGCAAACAAAACAGCACGTTTATAAAACGCGGACGATACAAAGGCAAGTATTCGGTCGTTGTGCAGCTTAAACAAATGAAGCAAACGGGTTAAAAGCGAAGCTAACGTGACATTATGTGCTAAAAACAATAGCCGCTAACAAGCTGTGACGTTAGCCGCACAGGCTAATCTGGCGGCTAATCCGGCGGCGCTGTCCTGTGTTCGCTGTATCTCGGATTTAGACATTCAACGGCAAACTCACCCGACGAAACAAACACTATCTGTCCATGTCCACACCACCGGTGTCAGAAATATGACACTTTGACGCAGAACACCCGCCTCGGATATGTCCGCACGGCTAGCATATACGCTCGATGATAATTTTCACTACTTCCGCCTTGTTCCTAACTGTTTCCGGTGACAGGGCCTCCTCTCTCCACTGCTCCCAGCTGGTGAGATTGTGGAACTACACCAGGAGGATCATCGAGTCCCATTCAAACACAATGTTAATCTGAAGATAAACACATGATCTCTGAGCATTTCAGAGATTTGACCTCAGGAAGTAAATAGATCAGTACTATTAGATAACAAGTGGGCAGAGAACGTGATGTATGCACTATAACAACAACAACAACAATCCTAATCATAATAGGCAGAGTGGTGGTGCACAACACAACAACAAGGTCTTGGGTTCGGTTCCCGGGCCGAGCCAGCAGGGCTATGTTCTCCTCCAGGTCAGTCTGTGTCTGTGTGTCAGCCCTGACATGAACGGAGGTATGTTTGATGTGTTTCACACATTACCTTATTTTGAAGGCGTGTTTACGGGCAGAGAGGTCGTTACTCATGTTGTTGTCGCGATGTTAAGAGGACGCTGCTAATTAAGTTGACAGTGGATTCACACTCACCACAGACAATTCCACTCTTTTCATGCCAGTTGTATCATTTTGTTGTATTTATCTGCCACACTTTAAAATTCAGTCCCTGAAAATGTTGTGTGACATTAAACTGGTCCGTGACACGGGGCCGTTGGTCTAGACAACAAGAACGTGCTAACCCTTAGAACACCACACGTGTATAACCACAGGGAATGAGGTCGTCATCACAGCCTCGCAGCTCTTGGAGACAAGTTTCTGAGAAGTATTTTTCTACGAGCTTTGTGTTAGGTGCAGCGAGACTCAAAGCTCAGTATGTGCCTGAGAGGGATAATGTGATCCTTCAGAGTCTCTCAGACAAGTGCAAGTGTGCGTGGGCCACAGCAAAGAGTCTGTGAGAGCTTGACAGGCCGCGTCTCTTTCGATCCTGTCTCCTGCTCGGCTCTGGTGAACAGCTAATGAATCAAAGGTCACTGAAGATGAAGCGTAAAATGTTTGCTTGTCCGGCATCAGATGTCACGCCAGGGATTTTCAAAGCTCTGTGGCAACTTCGCTCCAGTTCCAGGGAAATTCTTCAGAGTCGCATAGGGCCTCCACGCCGCGAGGCTCAGCGTGAGAACGTGACAGGTGTCACTCTGCCCGGAGACAAGTGACGGGCCGCGGGTGGATTTGATCATTGGAGCAGCAGCAGGTTTGAATTCCCCATTAAATTCCAACTGGAGTTCTAACCCCCAAAAACAAGTCAGGACCTCAGACGCGTGATACGGCTCATTGACCGATTTGTTAGTATTTATTCTCAGCTTTGTAACGACTGTAGAAAAGGCTTGTTTTTATCTTTCACTTTCAGAGTTGGAGCCGACTTCCTGCCAAACAAAGAAATGAAAGCCACTCCTCCGTGGGCGCGCAGATAAATAGCGAGCAAACGTTCATCTGGGGTCGAGACTACGCAGTTGTGCTCCTGCTTGTCTGATACCGGGGAGCGTTTCCACAGCCATGAAGGAGCTTCTGGTTGCTGCGGCGGCCGTCCTGATTCATGGCGCTTATGGTAAATATGCTTTTATTCCCTCATGTGCCCTTTTTACAGTCTCATCTCAGAGTGGAGTTTTATTGTTATGGGCCCTGGGGTTTGTCCTCTAGTCTGCTTCTTGTTATTGTCAGAGTGATATTCATACCGCTGCTGTTCCTTGGTTTCATGTGTGTGTGAGTCTGAACTTGTTTGTCCTCAAGAGGAAACAAACTCTTCTGTAACTCTGCTGTGTTTGCTTCACACTCAGAGGAGCCATCCCATGTTTTTATATGTGGTCCAACCCCCAGGTTCAGTTATTGTCGTGTAAACATTGTCTGAAGTGTTTTTGTTCTACAGTAAGCCCCGCCCCCCCGTGTGCTCAAAGTGGGCGAACCTGCTGCTGGTCATGTGACCGCCGTGCTGTTGTTTTCCAGCAGGCGCCTGAAACAAGGACAGGAAAAGGGAGAGGTTGTTTGACCCGGAGCGGCCGGCACACCCTGAGCCCACCTCCTCAGATTGAGTTGGCCTGTGCCAAAGCCACCGGGTCATTTCATAGCCTAGAAACTCATGCTCCTCTCTGTCCACACGCAGCCGCTCTGATCATTAAAGGGCCGACCAAACCGGTTCTGGATGGAGAGACGGTCGTTCTGGAGTGTCTGTACACGGACTCTGAGCACAACATCAGCCAGGTCCACTTTGAGGTGTTCTCCCAGGTGAGTGAAGACGACGGCTCCTCTGTCAAATGATGCACAGCATCTTTCATCCGTCTGCTTAAAGAGGAGCGATCATATTTCTTAGCCGACAACTTTATTGTTATTGTTTGAGGAGCACGCTGTTCTGTAAACGCAGTGTGGCTCATTTGCATCGCCTGCTCTGTGTAAATATCCCATCATGCAGCTGTGGTTTAACGCAGTGGGGAAAAAACAGCTAAAGATGAAACGCCACGTCGCCATGATATGAAATGATTATGTCACATGAAGAGTCATTTCTAACACTGCTCAGTGTGGCTGTCTTCCTTGAGTGTGTCAAGATAAAGGTCGTCCTTTCTCTCCGCCAGTACATGCAGGCGTGGCATGAGCCGTACCGGCCCCCGTGGTGCCGGTCCATGATGACATCAGAGCAGGTCGGCGACAGCCTGTTCCTGACCATCCCCTACGTGTGGCGGTACGCGCAGGGGCCTTTTCGCTGCGTGTCTGACGCCGAGAACGTGACGGCGCCGGACAACGCCTCCCAGCCGCTGGCCTTCAAAGTGCACTGTGAGTGTGAGCTGTGAAACAATGACTCTGGATTTCCTTGTTGCCAAATTGAGAAACCTTGGATTATGTATTTTTTTCAAGTGCGTTTTCTGCAAAGGTCGAAGAGATTTCTGCAGGATTATGAGAATCGCTTGCATAAATACAGCTGAATCAGCTCCAGTTTCACGCAGGCTGAGGCGTAGCGAGCGTGGAGGGGACCTGAATATACGCTGGTAAACTCAGACTCCTTATTTCCAACCAGCAGGAAGTAAAGATCAATCTCTCAAACACTGTGGACACAACTTTCCTCACAGTGCGAGACAGAAAAACACATTTATAATTAATGGCATGAGAAATATCAATGCAATGCAGCTGCGCAACAAAACAGCGCTGCCTCAGCCAGGATGCACCAGCACGGCACCCGTGGCACAGCTGGTCTCAGATCAGCGTCCTCTATCTTCTCGGTGGCCATCAAATGGACAAATCGTAATGCTGTTTGATAGGCCGCTCAGACTCCTGGGGGAATCAATAAGAGGCAAAGATTAGGACGGACAAAAGGCCTGAAGGAGCCGGAGGAGCCGAGGAGCCAGGAGCTGGATGGACGTGGGCCATTTATTGAGATGGAGGAGAAAATGAGCCATTATTCACAACAGTGGCTCTGTAAAGACTTCGATAAGATGAAGCCTATTATCGTTATTATCGATTGGCTGGAACACTCTGCACCTCTGTGGGGGGGGGGGTCAAATATGCTTCTATGCTGTGAGCCTTCAGCAGCTCAGCGCAGGAAACAGCTTCACGACATCTGATCTCCTCCTGGTTGCAGACGTGGGAGGCCTGTCACTCACCAGGGACGGCTACACCAGCTACCTGGGCGTCCCTCAGGACCTGAAGGTGCGGCTCAGGGAGGAGGTGGTGCTCAAGTGCTTCGCCAGCGCGTCGGACGAGCTGAGCTACTTCTGGCACAAGAAGGTGAGGAAGCCTCAGCTCCTCTTAACGTCCTCCAGTCTGTCCAGGTCTCTGTCCTCTAAACACAGGCCCCCGGATGTGGCTGACGGACAGTGGCCGTGGACAGAACCGGCTTGATTTGCATACTAAATGCTGCTGAGGCCAGACCTGGCCTTGATGGGGAATCCTCTTAATTCAGATCCATTCAAATTGAAATAGACTTTCTTGGCAGGAGCTGCAGCTCTCAGGAGCCAAATCATTTGCATGATGTAATGTCTTTTTTTTTTTTAACCCCCCCCTCATCTCCATGTTCGTTTGTTTTCCAATCCTTGTGTTTGGCCCGTTATTTGTTTCCTCCCATGTCGGCCTCTGCCTCATAATAGTGCAGCTATTTTCGTGTCAACAATTCCTCCCGCTCCCTCGCCATCTCATTACGCCTCGTGTTAACGGCGTGTTGCTGCAGCGCCGCTCTATCTGGGTTATGGACACAGCCCAGGTAGACACACGTCCCTCAGGGTGTCGCAGGGCGCCCGCACGCTGACGTGCTGGACGTCAGTGTCTCCGTGTCTTCTCCCGTCTTCTTTCTTGTCCGTCTTACCACAAATTCAAAAGAAGTGATGTGTTCCTTCCACTTTTTCTTTTATTAAAGAGCTTTCCCTCGTTCTTTCACTTCCTCTTTCTTCAGCCTGAAAACAACGCTGCCAATAAAATATCACTTCTCCTCGCTGCCCTCGTTATTTATTTATTTTTCTGTCTGTCACGCTGTCTCTTCTTCTCATCTCAGGGCAGCGACTGGATCTTGCCCAACTCGACTCTGACACTGAGGAAGGTGAGCGAGGAGGATGAAGGAGAGTACACCTGCACGGTCCAACATCCGACCGTGGCATCACTCAACAAGAAACGCTCAGTCCGAATCACCGTCCTTCCAGGTAGGGAAACGCTGCCTTTGCTCTCACTTCCCTGTCGGTTGTTTCATTGTGACTCCAGGGAAATTTACCTTTGAGCATCACAGGGACAGAAAAAGCTAAAAAGGTCTGTTTCCTCTTAAATCCACGTCTGAGATGCGAGCGCACAGGTCAGGTGATTTGGTCTCATCACCAGGTGGTCGCCATTCGTCTTAAATGCCTGAAATCATTTCAGGAAGTGGTGCAAGGTTGTTCTAGAGAAATTACAGAAAAAGGAGGAAGCAGCACGAGCAGTGACGACATTTCAGAAAAAACCTCGGGCTGAAAAGGTGACGGAAAGTCCCGAATGAACTGACCTCTAAAATGTCACGGGACAGCAGCAGTAACTAAAGGATGAGAAACATATGTCACCTGACCTTTGATGCTTTCATCTATGTTCCTAACAAACAAACAGCAGCACGCGGCGGCGAAGAGTGAAGGGACCAGAGACATAACATGCAGTGACAAAGTGAGACAGAAGAAGAAGAACAAGGAAATAAAAAGAAGTGGGCGGGGCCAGTGGAACTATAGACAGCTGCCAATCAAACCAACAGGAATCAGTGAGGGAATCTGATGAGCAACTGTTGTGTTTATTTGTTTACTATTCACAGGGTGGGCGGGGTCGGCCTCCTTAAAGTGTCCTTGGGCAAAATATTTGTCCATAGAGTGTGAATGTGGAAATGCCACTTTGTCATTTATTGCCTTTATCTAGCACCTGAGTATATATATATAAATATGCTCCATTGATCAAATACCGTGAGATTTATAGCACAGTACTTTGCAGTCCATGATAGTTGCAGGTGACAGGTGATTAGAAGTCTGTCCTTTCTCCTCAAACGTGAATGCAGTGTTGGAGTGGAGGACTAATTTCATTACAACATTCTCACTAATCCAATTTATAGCACCTCATCTATCTTCATCATCTTTATCACTGACCGTGTTAATGCACTGCTTCTCAGGCCTCCTCCTCTCACCCTGCAGGATTCATAAGCCTCGTGATTCCAATCACTGAAATTACACAACCTCTAAAAATGCAATTAAGCCAATGCTGGTTATTTATTGTGTTGGAGTTATCTTGTTACTGCAGCAATTGACTCGTTGGTCACTGGGCTCCTTGGTGTCTGCGGCATCGTCTCCACGGCACATGTACTAATTAAAAAGCTAATAATTTCTCAGAGCCGCAACGTTCTTTTTTTCTTTTTCTTTTTGCTCCCCCTCGGAGGCACGACGGCCGAACGGCGCACGTCACCGCGGGGGCTTTTCAAGTAGCGGCTCTACAGCGGCGGTGACCCCGGGTCACGTGACTCCAGCTGCTGAGAAATCCTCTTAACATAAGGAAGTCCTAATGATGTGAACAGACACTGCATTGTGCGTGTGTGTGTGTGAACCTCAGCGTTTACTCTCTTCACATGATTTACTGCACTTTGTACACATTTAGAACTGAGGAGAAGCCCACACACATCACATAAACAGACATTTCTCACACACTCCTCCAGGACAGGTGAGTCTCTTAAAGTCTGTCTGTCCTCACACACACACAAACAAACACGCTGCTCTCGCCCGCGGGCAGGAAGCTCCCAGTGGGGCTGATTTGAGATTCCATGTGAAGCATGTTTCCCTTCATGTCTGACTGATCCGTCCCACAGACGACGCCTCCTGGTACGAGACCAGTAATGGCCGTCTCATTCTGATGACCTCGGCGGCGGCGGCGGCTCTCCTGGTGTTCATCGTCTCCGTGAGCGTGTTCCTGTGCCGCAGGGCCAAGCAAGCGAGGACCAGCAAGGGGCCGATGTAAGAGCACCGACCGTCTGCCGCCCCCCCTTAAATCATGCTCCACCCCTGATGGATGACGTGCTGCCGAGTGGTGTGTGTGTGTGTGTGTGTGTGTGTGTACTCTGTATCCCAGCATGCACCTATACTTCACTGTGTGTGCTTTGCCAAATGTGCCTGTGAGAGACCTCATGTGTTTTAGACGCTGGTGTTCAGCCTGTGACTTGACCCCGTCCTTGACCTCGCTCACGCTCCCTCCTCTCCCTCGCGTTTCCACGCGCCTGCATTAATATCAGGGCTCTACCTCTGTTCACTCCCCCCCGACCCCGCGCAGCTCGGCTCATTAACTTCTCAAAAAAAGCTTTTTAAAAAGGCAGAATTGTGTGAACTCTTTGTTGTGGCGTGGGGAGAGAAGTGCTTTATGAGCGCGTGTGTCCAAAGAGAGACGGATGGACTTTCAGTATCGACGGCCAGGTGTGGCTCCATCGCTCAGCTCGGCTCTATCATTTCCTCACTTATACTTCGGCAGCGCCCACTGGGAGGTCGATGCGCTGGTAATCACGCTCCTCTGTCTTTGCTTCTCCTCAGTGACGACCACTCCCAGAAGAAGCCCATCTACAGAGGCAGCTCAGAGTCGCTGCCCTCTGCCTGCGGAGACAAACAGCCGCTGGTGTGACCGAGAGGAGGGGGCGGGGGGGGGGGGCGGGGGGGGGGGGGGGGGGGGGGGGGGGGGGGGGGGGTGAAGAAGCTGAAGGGCAAATGGACGCTTTAGGGAAGCTGCTTCGCTTGTGAGAGGCTGCAGGAACACAAAGATGATTCATTTTCTCTCCACTTATTCTGCAGCGTGGAAACCTGTGGGCTCCGTTCATAACAAAACCCAAAGTGGCGGTATGGGGGGGGGGGGGGACTCGACATCGAATTTTCTCCTTTCTGCTGCAAACATAATTGCTGAGCTGTGTATGACCAATAAACCAATAAGGTGATGGGGCAAGGTTTTACTTTGTTGATTTTTTATTTTTTTTTTCCAGCTCAAAGAATCTGTGAAAACGTTGTTATGATCTCTGGGCCGTTACTGCTCTCAAGCACATTGCACTTCACTGTTTAATTTACTGTACTTTGGATTTCTTCTAATATTAAATGGCTTTTTTTACTGTCCCTCCTCTGAGCGCCATCGATTTTGTTCCACTTTAGAGATAAAAAGAGATTGCCGAGTATTGACGACGCGGTGAGAGCCGGTCACAGATTGCTAGCCCGGCCGCACGGCTTCTTGGATATCTCCGTCTTGCATCAGCTTGTTTACCCCCCCCCCCCCCCCCCTGTTTACCCCCCCCCTCCTCCCCCCCAGCGGGTGAGCACTTCCACCAAAGCGCTGTCTTTAGCTCTGACTGTTGTCTCCCCTCCTGTCTCAGAGGAAAGCTCATGACCTGAAGTCTCGCACGTCAGGTAACCTTGAAGCTTGGTCCAGGGTTAGCTCTGACTGTTGTCTCCCCTCCTGTCTCAGAGGAAAGCTCATGACCTGAAGTCTCGCACGTCAGGTAACCTTGAAGCTTGGTCCAGGGTTAGCTCCTGCTAGCTCTTTGTACTAGACTGAGCCCCCCCCCCCCCTGAGCCCCCCCCCCCCCCTCTGAAAAACATAATCACCATAGCCTACAACTTCATCTTTTTAATTTTCTCCTCTGTTGCCTTGTAACCCTGGACGGCGGCGCCACAGCACCATCACTTATTACCATAACTGTGCTCATAATGCCGAGGATTTCATTATGCTTGTCTGTTGAAGTTATGTTGGCTTTTATGTGGTTTTATTATCGGTGTGTGGTTGACCGTAGGCCATCGTTAATAATGGGCGAAGTGGCAGTTCAACACTGACACTCCATTAACGGGTGCACGCGCCACGGAGCGCAGCCAGGATAATGTTATTAAACTGATTATTCAAGCCCCCCGCGCCGCAGCCATCCTTTGTCCAGCCTTTTACACACTCCTCCAGCTTCTCGTGCAACTCTGCAAACTTTGGCTCGCTCTGTGTCCTCGGGTCAGTCCCAGGAAGACGGAGACGAAGACCAAAATAGACTGAGAATAAAACACAGCGGCGCTCCGGAGGAGGAGAAACACAATGTTGTCGATTTAAAAGGCCTCCTGCATGGGAAATGCCAGCGAGCACCATTTTGTTTTGGCCTTTGAGTCAGTCACGGGTGAACAGCGGCGCGCTCCCCGGTGGGGTTTCATTCGGCTGCGCTGAAAAGACAAGATTATGTATCAGGAATTTCACGCGGCGGGGACGTCCCCGGGGCGCGAGGCTCCGGCTGAGAGGTGTCGTTTGCGGTGACATCCTGACCTTGACGGTGCCACGTGGATAAACCGCCGGGCGGGAGCTGTGAGCAGAATACAGAGCAGCCGCCGCGCCGTGACAGCGCCGTGACGGGTCCGCTCGGGCGTCCAGAGCCGACCCTTCGGTGTGCAAAACCAACACGCAAAGGTGACCTCTGCCCACGCGACACCTCGCTGACTAGTTCCCTGTCACAGTTGCTTGCCTCTGCGTGTTCATCTTCAAATGTTGGAAGTTCGCTGGTGAAGCAGGTGTTTCCCCTCATTAGTGCATCTGGAGCGAGAACAAACACTGGCAGCGAGGGGGGCGGGGATAATGGGATGGGATGGGAACCGGAGGGACAGAACAGCAGGGTGAGGCCGCTTTAGTGGCAGCCCGCAGACGTTCCCATTTCCCAGAGATCCACGGGGCGGGGTCAGGCAGCGGCAAGTGCAAGCGAAGGGCTGAAATATGAATATTGATGGCGCACCGCCGGCCTGAACTTCTCTGACTGTTTGAACCACGCTGACCAAAGCGTCTGGAGGATTTGTGACAGATGACAGAGTCCACAGAGCAGAGAGGACATGCTATGCTCACAGTCACCTGAGGGAGGCGCCAAAGACACAGTCACAGCAACCTGCTCTGGAGCCTGGGAGGTGCGGGGGCCCGTGGAGGGCCAAAGAGATGTGCAAAGAGAAACAATTGTCATAATGGAGCGCCGCTCTCGGACTAGAAAAGGCAATTATGGGCAAACTATGGCCACAGCATGAGGGCGCGTTGAGAGAGGCCCTGTAGCAGGACTCACCAGGCCCTGACTACAGATGAGCACCAACACTGGCTGCTCCCAGCTCACATCCTTTCTGGTGAAATAAGCGCGTGCACAAAGCCCGTTCACCTGCAGACAGCCCGAGGACATGATCTGACACCTCAGAGAAGGAGAGGAGGAAAAACCATGAAAGCTTAATCACGTGGGGGGGTGCACCTGACGCGCAAGAACATCCGCATCATGTGTTTCCACTTGACTCCAGCCCAGAATAAATACGAGCAATAAACATCTGCTCCCGTCATCTTAATCATTGCGCCGCACTCTCTGCGCACGGAGCTGAATTTGAAATAAATTGGTTATTTGCGTCGGGAAATTAATGTCGCTTATCAATCACGTTTACAGCGAACTGAGCGCAGTTAATTGGAAGATGCGGCCCGCTGTCTCCCTCCGCTCCTCTGCGCCGGTGAAGTCCAGCCCCTCGCGCTCCTGCGCACAGCCTCCACCTGCAATTGGTCGGAATGGCGCACGGGGCCCGCCTCGCTGGGAAGCTTTTAAATACACTTCCCGTGTAAAGAGAACCGAGAACACCCGGCCGAGCCGCCACAGGGACGCGGAGTGCGTGTGTGCGCGTGCGCGTGGAGGGGAACATTACTATGTAATTGCTGTTGCGCACCGAGCGCTTCGAGAAAACACACGCTCGTCCAAGTGCGGTGGCACGCGTGCGCACACACACACGAGGAGACGCGGACGCTGCTGGAGGGAACCTGCGGGTTCATGTCGCTCTGATCGCTCCACAGGAAGAGGAATACTGCGCAAGGCGTCCGCCGGACAGCGGGGGATTTCAGCGACCGCCATGGCTCCAGCCACCGTGTGGAACTACCGCTTCCCGCTCGCCATCGTCGCCGTCGCCTGCCTGGCGCGCACCGGTAAGCCTGCGTGAGTGTGCGCGGTGTGAGTGTCGAGGCGCCGCCGGTGCAAGTTGCTCCAACTCCTCCAAAGAAGACGCGGAATGACGCGTAGACGTGCACCGCGGCGGTTTGCACAGGGGCAAAAAAACACGTGCGGGTAATTCGGTTTGCGATGCGCCCCGAGTGCGGACCCGCAACGCCGGTGTTCACCCCCGTGCGCGAGCCTGAGAGTCACTGATGGGAGCACTTCTCCCCCGGCCAGCTGGGAAGACCCCCCCCCCCCCCGGGTAGTAATAACAGAAGTGAAAGCAGGACCAGGGCCGCTTCTACTTTTCTGCCCAAAACAGAAACATTCTCCTCTCATTGCTCCCTCGTGCGTCACGTGGATTGTTGTTTGAAATGTCGTGTCCCGCAACAGAGCATTACTGTGCGTGAGTGAAGGTCCAACGCATGTGCACTGATGAGAGCACATAACAAATGCCCGCAGTGTGTGTGTCATCGTCTTTATATGCTCCAGTGGTGCTGGGGGCCTCACCTGATCAGATACAATAACACCAGGCCACCTCATACACAGCCTCCTGACAGCAGCACCTGCACCCCCCCCCATTCACACAGGACTCAGGCTCAGTTTTGACTCTGGACGACCTTTGTTATGGAATTCCGGCCCAAGGTCCCGCGGTGACGAGGAGGTGCACACGGCTGCTGGGCTCCACTGGGGGCTTTGTTTACCTCGTCCTGAGGCAGTGAGCGGGTTAAGTGTGAGGTTAGACGCTGCCACGCTGGGCCCCTGCTGTACAGCGTAGGCTGCCACGCTCACACATCCACTGATTCCAACCTCGCCGTGGCCTGTGTATTGATTCCTCCGTGTGTGTGTGTGCGTGCGTGCCCAGGGAGCAGTGCACGGTTCATTTATATGCGTGGCTGTGTGGGCGTTTGTGTGTTAGTTTAACTGAAGTGTGCATGTTAAGATGTCTCCCTGCGTGTCCCCCGGCCGCTTCTGAAGCTTGTGTGTGTTGTATGTAAACGAGTGTGATGCCGGTGTGCGTCGCCTCGTGTGCTGCTCGCAGAGCCGGGTTTTGCTTGAGCTGCAGGCGGCCTCAGCTGGGGGCTGCTCACTGATCACTGCCATTAATCTCGCCCCTGACAGGGGCCTGGAGAGACAGGCAGCCGGGGGGAGGAGGAAAACAGGAGCCGCTGCTTAGATGGTGCGTTTGTAAACACACAGCGCATATGTGGTTTAAAAAAATAAATAAAATAACATTCTACCAAGTCACGTCAACGTGTCAGAATCAGGAAAGAGGGAAGAAGCCAGAGAATTAGTGGGAGGGTGTGGGGGATGGTGGCTGTTATTATTCCAGGATGGAGATGGACAGATTGATTGGGCGGATTGACGGATGAGTGGACAGATAGATTGAGAGGGTGCTGCGATGACGGCGGGGCGCGGATCTGCTTTGTCAAACGAAAGACAGTGGAGCTGGAGAGGACAGAAGAGAGCAGGGAGGACGAGTGGGAGAAGAAAGGCAGAGAGACTTCACAGTGCATCTGACGGGCAGGCCTGAGGGACACACACACACACACACACACCGTGGCTGAGCCACCACAGCTGTGGGCCAAACTCGCACCATCCCAGTTCAGTAACAAATGTTGTTAACTCCATCTCAGCTGACCAACCCTAATGGCCACCACGCCCCCTCCCCTCCATCACTCGCGCTCCTGCGCCTCCTCCTCGGCCTTCTCGTGCCCCCATTACCACCTGCCTTATCGCCGTTAAATCGCCTCCATTTGTTGATTTGAATGTGTGCAATGAGAGTCATCCGTTTGAGCTTGTTCCCCATCCGGCTGTTTGGACCTTGGCTGCGGCTCAGGCGGCTGAAAAACGGCAGCAGTTGGACGTAGTTGTGGGAGGAGATTTGAATACCAATTACAGCTGGTATATGTGTGCAGGCACACACACACACACACTCACACACACGAGGCCATGCATAAATCAATGTCGCTGTGAGTCACAGAAGGGAGGCCTGGCGTGTAAACGCGAGCATCAAGGAAAATGCTGTACACACACAAACAAAAAGGTATGGATGCACATGAGCGCGCTCAGGCTACATGGGTGCACAAACGCAGCCACCTTGCCTGGGGACAGCTGCCGGAGGACGCAAGGGTTTCTCCGGGAAAGAAGGAATGGGGCTGTTTATGCAGCTGCAGTTTTTGATGCTTGTCAGGTACAGTTTGCATCCCGCCACAGCAAAGATTGCCTTTTTCACTTTCGTCCCCGTCGGCCCGGCCTCGCTCCTGCAACGGCTTTCGTTCTCCAGCGGAAGGAAATGTCTTCACCGTGAGACGAGCTTTATCGTGGGTTGATGGGTCCCCCCAGAATAAAAACAAATGCTGACATTTTAATTAAAAAGAGCGAGACACTCCATCCTGGCTCTGCGGTCCGCCCCCTCCTGGTTCACGGCGTAAATATTTACCCCGGCGCACAGCCGTGATTTTAAGTCTAAATAATTGGACCAGTTCAACTTGGTTGACGGTCGTGGCGTGCCCGTCATGCTTCCTGCGGCGGTGGCGCGAGGGCCTGTTTGATCAGCTGATGCGGTCGTAAAGGGTCCTGACAGGGTGGCCCGCTATCTCAGCGGCGCCGCCGCCTCGGCATAAGCTCCATAAACAAATTGGACTGTGTCGCTTCTCGAGCGAGTCCCGACTGGAAGAGTTACGGAGCTTAGAGTGGGCCGGCCTTATCTTCTCCTGAGCTTTTATTGGTCCATTACTCAGAAGCGGAGGAAGTTCCTCGGCTCAGGTACAGCTGATGTATTTTACCGTAATTATCTCCTCATCTGCCCGGAGTCTTGAGCGCAATCCATAACTCCTTGTTTTGAATTGCTCCTGTTTCGTACAGTGATTACATCTCAATAACCCCCTCCAGCGTTCTACACCACGTCCACAGAGGCTGAGTTTTATTTATTTATTTTTAACACCGACTTGAATAGAAGGGGAGCAAAACAAGAAAAGTTTCCACTGAAAGGATACATCATTAAACCTGTCACTTCCTGTTTACTGTTTGTGCCTGCGATGTCCTCGCCCTCGAGGTTCACGTAGAAACCAAATGCATGAGATGCCACGGATGAAACGTTCGCACAAAGACGCCAATCGGCAGTTGAAGCCTCAGATCGCGTTTGACCATTTGTTTAATTGTCCATTAGTGAAACTTTCTGTCAGTCTAATCAGGCCAGTGCTAATGTAGAAACACTCTTTACGGCTGCCACCTCATCTCCCTCCCATTACTATTCCCCAGACGGAGCCACTTGCGATTATCATAATGGTGATCTATGTCGTCCTTACGTGTCTCTCTGAGAACAACTGGCGTTTCACCAACTTTGCTGCTCAAGTTTTTTTTTTTTTTTTTAATGCCGAGCAGGATGCCAAGGACATCTCCTCCAACTGCTGGCATATGAAGCCTGCCAATCAATCAAGCGTTCTCTAACTGCATCTGATCCGATTGGCTCGGTGCAAACGACCCCCCCCCCCCCCCCCCCCCCCCCCCCCCCCCCCCCCCC